>JAHBCN010001333.1:219809-471228 GCA_019359885.1 Listronotus oregonensis | reverse complement strand
TTTTTTTTTTTTTTTTAATTTTGTTTAGTTAAAAAAGTGACATTTTATTAACTTATTTTACTTCTTTTAATTCGGTATTAGTGCCGATCTTTGCAAAATAAAATATCCCCTTATCTGTTGTAAAATGGTTTACATTAAGTTTGTTTTAGTAATTAATCTTTTTTAGACAGTATAATTATTATCAAATGAAAACTAGTTGTCCATATTTGAGTCATTAGCATGGTGTATTTTAGATTTTTTAGTTAAGGTAAAAGACATGAAATTCAATAATTAATTTAAAATTTTAAAAAAGTGGTGTTTCTGGACGTGTAAGTAGTTTTTCATAACAGAAGAAAGTATAACATTCACGTCTTAAATTAATTTGCAGCATCTCTAGAGTAAGACTTTTTATAATTGATATTAATAATACTAAAAAAAAAGCAAAATTAAAGATGTTTGTTTCATGAAAATGTTTTGAACTTTTTGAAGACGTTTAATTTTTAAAACATTGTTATTTTTTATTGATTTTTAAATCTTTTACAATTTTCTAATGCCCTATACTTACTGTCGAATTTTAGGTATTCTGTATTATGTATTACACAGCCCCACATAAAAATAAATGTTTGGACTTGTGGGTCAGACATATGTATTCCCATCTATTTTTCGACTCTGAATCCGATCCCGAGCTCAGAAATGGCCCTTCACGTCTGAAATTTGCCTGCAAAGCCGGATTTGTGTTCAAAAAGTTTATGGCCAACTAAAATTCCCCGTTTGAGACCGGGAAAATGACCCTTAGGGCCGGAAAATCGTGTTTCAGACGCCGTTATCGCAACAGTGCTATTTTTATGTACTTTTAAATTCTGGAACGCAGACTGTGCTCGACAACTTTACGGCCAACTGAAATTTTTCGTTTAGGTCCGTAAAATGCCCCTTAGTGGTCGGAAAATCATGTTTTGGACGCCGCAATTGCAACAGTGGTATTCCCATAAAATAATACCCCTGACGGGGTTGGAAAACTTTTTCTCCGCAAGGTCGAGAAGGTTCCATTACGCTCGGTTCACGCCTTAATTCAAGAATTACTTCCTGGGTGATAGTTTTTCCAGGTATCCAAAAGATTCTAAATGGCCGATCCACCGATTCCAATGCCTCTAACTTTTTCCCATGTATTTCTCTACACTTAATTTTCAAGCACCATCTTCAAGTCTCAGAATTTAAAATTACAGAAAAATGCCACTGCTGTGATTGCGGCATCCGAAATATGATTTTCCAGCCCCTAAGATGTCATTTTCCGGTCCAAAACGGGAAATTCCAGTTGACCACAAACTTTTTGACAACTGTCTCAGTTCTAGAATTTAAAAGTACATAAAAATACCACTGTTGCGATTGCGGCGTCCGAAACACGATTTTTCCATAAACCCTTCGAGCACAGTCTAAGTTCCAGATTTTAAAAGTATATGAAAATACCATTGTTGCGATTGCGGTGTCGGAAACACGATTTTCCGGCCCTAAGGGGTTATTTTCCCGAAGAATTTCAGTTGGCCTTAAACTTTTTGTCCACAAATCCAACTTTGTCTTGAGAATGTAACTTCGACCTCGCCTCATCCCGGAATCCATCTTTCAGGCCCTATAGAGGCCATTTTTGGCCCTTAGGACCAACTGCAGACGTGAAGGGCCATTTCTGAGCTCAGGATGGGATTCGGCGTCGAAAAATACATGAATATACATATATCCGACCCACAAGTCCGAACATTTATTTTTTTTGTGGGGCTGTGTTATGTGCCTTTTTGGGAAATATTAATAAGGGCCATTTACTTACCAAATTAAAGATAATAGGAATAAATGTGACAAAGGAAAGTAAACATCTATTTATAAACAAAATATTTTATTAATTTTATGTTTACATATATAGTAGAAAATAGCTAATTAATAATTAGGTTCAGGGCAAATTGAATAAGCAATAACAAAATTAATAATGTGTTAAAGACCCTCGATTTCTTATACACTCATTGATATGTCTAGGCATTGATCTGATGAGGTGGTCTATATCCTATTGGGGTATTTTATTTTCCTATCCATATTCCATTTTCATTGCACTGATTCACTCTAACTCATCTCCAAGTGCTACTAGAATCTGAGGGGCATGCTCTAAGTCTACGAATCCCTGACCTAGGATGTGCCATACATGTTCGGTCGGAGATAGTAAGCGACTACATTTCTCTGGCCACACGTTGTCTGGCGTTGTCTGCTTGAAAAATGGGATTTTCGATCGTCTTAATAAATAACAAAAAAATGTGACTTCACTACTTCTTAAATGTACTCATGGGCCGGCGTGTTACCTCTTATAAAGATTAATGGTGTCTTGCTACTATATCCGATGACATCCCCTACTAATACACCCACCGTGTCATAAACATATCACTCCACATCAAACAGTAAATCACGTCTTTCACCATGCAGCCTTCTTACTATTTCAAAAGCCAAAACGAGATTATATACATATTGGTTTGTATTTTTCAAATTTCTCCCATTTGACACACTTACCATACATCCAATCTGACCCAACTGACCAAGTTGTCACACTACGCATATTATTTGTTGAAATAATGGTATATTATATAATAGGTGCGGTAACTAGGTTTTTAACTTTTTTACTATATATATTATAGAACAAAATGATATATTTTTAATAGAGGCTAAAAACAACACATATATTATATATATATATATTTTTATATATTATAAATAAAAATATAATATTAAATTTATATATATTTATATTTATATAAAATATATTATATATATAATAATTTTTTTTAATTATATTTACAAAATAATTTATATTTATATGTATTATTAATATATTAAATTTAAATTATATATATAAATAAATAATTTAATATTTAAAAATAAAATATATAAAAATTTATTAAAATTCTATTATATATATATAATAATTTATTATATTATATACAAATATACCTATTTAATTTGTACATGGTGTACCTTAAAATTGCTTATTACTGTCATGAAAATAAAGCTCTTACATCAAGTATCGCTTAGCAAAAATGTTATTGGTTTTCGTTCACAGGGTGTTAAAACTAATTTAAACTTAAAAATTATCTCCGATCCATGAACAGTATTATTAAGTGAAATTTGGTGTACTCTTTTATTTGGGATGAGAACAGAACATAAATGATATCTATTTGGCATTAAAAACCCCCAGAATGCGCCACAACAACAACATTGTAGTGATTAAAAATTGGTCTATAACTTTTGGCCCCCTTGTACCAATTTGACGCAGTAAAATAATAAAAACTCATTTAATTTTAGTCAAAAAAGGTTATTCTTTGATTCCAAAAAAGTAGCCGTTTTGAAAAAACGAATTTTTTTAAATTAAATTGCCGCTATAAAACAAATTTATTATCGGAGTTTTGCAAAGTAGGCTTTGCCTAGGATGAAAACATCATAACTACGACCTGTCAAGGTGAAGTATTAATAAGTCTTTAATTTGGCTATAGTTCGTGTTCTTGTTGTATTATTTTCGTTTAAAAATGCCGCGTCACAATGATTTTTCTAATGCTCAGATGCGGGATATGGTATGTGTGTATGACCAAGAAAATTGAAAGAAGAAGAAAAAAAATTTTTTAGTTGAAGAGCAGCGCAGCGTTTTTTAGATCTGTATCTGGAAAGAAGGCAGCCAAATCATCAAACATGTAAAGCATTGTACCATAGATTAGGCGAAACGGGCTCATTTCTTTGAAAAAACGCAAATGCGGGAAGACCAAGGGTAATTGGAGCGGATATGGAAGATGAAATTTTGGTTCGTGTTACCTGAAATCAGCTCAAGACATATTAAGACAGCCACTGGTGTAAGCAAATCTTCGGTGTCCAGAATTATACGCGAAGAAAAACTGTATCCGTATCACTTCACTCCAGTTCAGAATCTTCTTCCTCAAGACTTTCCTGCAAGACTCCAGTTCAGTCAATTTTTCCGTGAGCGCCAATTGAATGATACATTTTTTTGTAATAACATTTTATTTACGGATGAAGCCACGTTCACAAGGAGAAGTGTTTTTAATTGGCGTAATAATCATATCTATTCGATTGAAAATCCTCATGCTTTCCAAGAACACCATTTTCAACATGAGTTTTTAATAAATATTTGGTGTGGTATCTTTGGGGATTGTATTGTGGGGCCGTTTGAATTGCCAGCTAAGCTTGATGGAAAACGTTATCAAAATTTCTTGAGGAATGATCTACCTATTCTTCTAGAAGATGTGCCCCTAAATTTAAGACTTGACAGGTGGTATACGCACAATGGTGCAACGGCACATTATTCACTGCAAGTCAGAAATTACTTGGACGATGTTTATCTTCATAAATGGATTGGTAGAGGTAGTGAATATCCGTGGCATGGGCGTAGTCCCGATCTTAGCCCCTTAGATTTTTATTTCTGGGATTACTTGAATTTACTTGGGTATAAAAATAAAATAAATAACCGTTAGGAATTGTGGCAAAAGATTGTGGACGGAGTCAATACCATCAGGGCCCAAGAAGAATCATTATTTGGAGTCAGGCAAAATTTAAATAAAAGAATTAGTCAATGTGTCCTAGTGGATGTTGAACATTTATTATAATTAATAGCCTTTTCTAACTTTATCGTTGTGAATTAAATTTTAGATTAAGTGTTTATGCGGAACCTAATAAAAATGCGTTTATTTCGAAAACGGTCTACTTTTTGGAGATCAAAGAAGTATACCTTTTTTGACTAAAATTAAATGCTGTTTTATTATTTTCACTCGCAAATGTGCGTACAGGGAGGTCAAAAAAGTTATGACCATTAAAATCAATCAATGTTGTTGTATGTGGCGCCATCTAGTGGTAATGGCCAAATAGATATTATATTCGTGTTCCTCATCCCAAATAATAAAAGAACACCAAATTTCACTTTAATCTGTCCAGTGGATTCCGAGATATTTCATTAAATGTTTGGTAAAAATCATCCTGTAGAACGAAAACCTATAACATTTTGCTAAGCGATATTGAGCTCAAACGCTTTATTTTTATGTCAGGTATCCTACATTAACCTATGTCCAATTAATTACGGGACACCCGTATATATATATATATATATATATATATATATATATATATATATATATATATATATATATATATATATATATATATATATATATATATATATATATATATATATATTATATATATATATATATATATATATATATATATATATATATATATATATAAAATTCGAGTACTTCCGGAGATATCCGGAAAAAACCGAAATTTGCTGATTTCGTTTTTATTTTTTCCTGACGTTATTTAAAGAGATATGGAAAAACAAAAGACACTTTTTATGGCCACTTTTTAAGCTCTACAAAACAGCGTTGAGAGATTTTCCGTACGACGTTTCGTTTTTGTTAAACCATCATCAACTTTCTTTTTTTAAATACGGACCTGGGTTTTTTATTTAATTTTTTTAAACCCCTTATAATCCCAATTACAAAAATATATAACACTTAATGTTTATTAACAAATATGGAACGCCCTTATAAGAAATGATGTGCGTTCCTTGTCTAACTCATTGTCTCTTATGGAAAATATGTTTATTTAACAGAAAAATATTAAGTGTTATACATCATTGTAATTGGGATTATAACTGCTTCAAAAAAATGCAATAAACATTTAGGTGCCGTATTTAAAAAAAATAAGTTGATGATGGTTTAACGAAAACGAAACGTCGTACACAAAATCTCTTAACGCTATTTTGTAGAGCTTAAAAAGTGACCACAAGAAAGTGTCTTTTGTTTATTCATATCTCTTTTAATAACGTCAGAAAAAAATAAAAACGAAATCGGCAAATTTCGGTTTTTTCCAGATATCTCCAAAAGTACTCGAAATTTTACAACTTTCTCATAGGCATGTGGTTAGACACCTAAATGCGCAACTTGTGCTATTATTTTAAGCTTAGGTCCACACTTTTCATAAAAAGAAATATATCAATAAATTAGCTGTGCCGGCTATTGCATCATTTAACTCTTAGGTCAATTTTTTTTTCTTGTTTTGGGTTAAAAAAAATTGTTGTACTTACCAATTTAGTATTTTTATCAAAATTTTCTAAAATTATAAAAGAAAGACAAATCCTGAACAAACAAATTAAATTTTGCAGGAACTGTCACTTTACCACACTGGTGCAGTAATGTGGGAGTTATCGCAATAGTGCTGTAAAATCGTAGTTACCAGTGGCGGCTCGTGGCCAATCTTTCGGGGAGGTCATTAGTTAAAATTTTAAATGCATATGGCTTAACTGATTTTTAGTTAAAAAAAAAACATGATTGGAGGATTCAATTTTGGGCATTTTATTTTACAAAGACAAACGTTCCAAAGAAAAACAAGAAAGAAAATTTAATAACCAAATTCAAATAAATAAATAACAAACACCTCGAAAAATGCGTAATAATTGTCCTCTTCGCGGCTGTTGACCCAGACCATGCAATTACACTGCTTCGGAAACCAGCCGAAATCGCCCAATCGTAAATTAGATCAGGAATACTCGACTCGGCTCCGTTTAACACAATACGGTCAATGCTGGCTGGCAGCCCGGTTTTTTGCCAGCGAACGAAACCACCGATCTGGAGATCGCTGCGAGAAGTTTGTGGAATCCAGTAATCGGTCAACGAGTTTATATGCTTAGAATAATAAAGAGACATTTAAAAGATTAAAAACTATATATTTTTTTATTTATATCATTATTATGTTTTTTCAAAAATATTAATTAAAAATATTGGGAGGTCATTGACCAAATGACTCAATGAAGGAGCCGCCACTGGTAGTTACCGCACTAAAAATAGTAAGTTTAACTCCACTTATCTCACGGTTGTAGATACAGCTCTTTGAAATAAACTTTGTTAATGTTAAACCACAAATATGAACAAAAATTCGTAAAATATCAGTTGGACAGTTTCAAAAACAGTCAGAAAAAATGACAAGATAAGCCATAGACAGGACTGAAAATGTATAATATTTTACTGGACTGAAAATAAATACTCTTGATAAATTTTCATAAAATGAGATTTTAAACACTGAAAAGGTTTACTTTTCTTTGTCAATAAGTATATATGCAAAAACTTTAAATAAAGTAAACGCTTTTTAAAATTGTTAAAAAAAACATTTTTAAGTTTTTTTTTCAAAATAAAAATTTTATTACAAAGTAAAGCCTTAAATTGGAATAAGTTAAATATGTAGTTCAATAGTACAAAAAGAAATTTACATACTTACCTTATTTACTTAAACTTAAAAGTAAACAATTTAATGGAATACTAAGTGTTTAATATTTTAGACAAATAATTCAGGAATTCTCAAATCATTTTTCATTCAACTAAATATTACCTTATCAATCCCAATCGCAAACTTTGAAAATGTATTTAACTTGTTTATGTTAACCCGGATTTATTAAATCAAATTACATTTTTTTGTATCGATTATACGCCCAGCCTTTTAAAAACATGCTTAATAATTTATTTTTTTAAGTATTTCATATGATGTAAATCTTGTTTTTTTCAAATAAATGGATAACCTATGGTTTATTTTTAATTGACAGCCTGATTTAATTAATGTTAAGATAATCTTTACAATAATCGTTTATGAAGATATTTATTTTAGGGCTAAATAATTTTAAAAAAATATATTTTTTTAGTACAAGAATTCTTTTAATTTATAGTTGTCCAAAGGACTGTCAACGTGTATAAAGGGTTTCTTAGAGATATTGTAAAAGACATGTTGGGTAAATAAATATTTGTTTATAATATTTAAAGAGTGTTAGATGTTAAATTTACAATAATTTTAAAATATTTTATATTTTTTATTACTTCCTGTTATTTTAAAAACAAATTAAAATCAGAAGCTATATTTAAAATATCACCATTTAGAAAATAATGTTTATTCTTGTTTTTCCTAATTAACTTAATTACATTTACTTCCGGTTTTCGTGTTAACATCATTGTCTGATCACAAGCAATTGTAGAGGAAAACTGACTCAATGAATCAATGTATGTTTTTTTAATGTAAACATTTTCCTAATAGCCCAAAAATTAAAGTAAAAAGTTGTAACGTATTTGCAAAAATAGCAAAATATAAAGCATATAGTCCAGTAACTGAAGACCTGAAAGTACCCAAAGCTGTAAATAAATATGTATAGTTTTCATTTGTGGCGCAATTCTTAGGTCTTTGCGGATGCTTTCGAGCAAGGAAAAGTATCACGTTTCTTACGTGCGAACTCGCTGAAAATGCCCCCCACAAAGTCACAAAAATGAGTTTCCTCGCCTCTGCCAAAATATCAAATTAGAAAATTTTTTTAAACAAAAAAAAAAAGGTTATTTTTAAATCTAAAAAAAAAGGCCCCCTTACCATTTTTTTCACAACACCAATATTTTTCGAAAAACGGGCCCAAAAATCCATAACCTCCTTTTCTGGAAACTCCAAAACGGCAAAAAAATGAGATTGGCAAAACCAATTTTTTATCAAAAAGCAAAAAAGATGGTGAAATTTTCTGGGATCATCAAACACTTGCAAAAGGTGTCATTATAAAAAAGAAATGTTAATAAAACCTTTTTTTTTTTAAATATTAATAAATTAATTAAATACTCTCAAAATATTGTGGCACCGCCTTTTTTTTTAATTTTTCTAGAAAAATCATAATGGAGCCAAACTCATTTTACTGAAAAATCCGTTTTTTTCCATTCCATTAACTTTAAATGATAAAAAATTGTACATTTTTGGCCCGAGTAATGGAACAATTCGTCCCCCGCTTATAAGTAAATTCTGAAGATAGCGGCATTCTAGCGGTAAGCGGCAGATGAAATGAGTGGATTTTGGATCCCGTTATCTCGAAAACTATCATTTTTTAAAAAAAAAAAGGACCTTTTTTTGTAGTTTAACAAGGCATCTTCTTTTTTTTAAAAAATTCTTAAATTTTGATTTTTTTGGCAAAATTTTAGGGAAACCCATTTTTTCCTTTCAGCCCTTTCCACCTGTTAATGTTGATAAACTTTTTTCGCCCGAAAGCACCCCAAGACAAAATTGCGCCACAAGGACAAACTGTACAGATTTATTTACAGCTTTGTCCCTTTATTTACTGGAATAATACATGAATATCCCGTTT
This sequence comes from Listronotus oregonensis, assembly GCA_019359885.1. NCBI lineage: Eukaryota > Metazoa > Arthropoda > Insecta > Coleoptera > Curculionidae > Listronotus > Listronotus oregonensis. The sequence goes on along the minus strand of JAHBCN010001333.1, from coordinate 462,065 downwards.
TAATGTTTATATATTGTTAGATCGGGCGCACAAGAAGCTAATTATGCAAATAAGCCCTTAAACCCTTAAATAATGAAGTCTCAGATTGATACGTACTGTCAGAAAGTCATAATAATCAAAGAGTTAAAGATAATATTGATATCATGGTTAAAGGTGTCATTTTTCTCCGGCATAACGTGCTTTACATGCATTTTTTTTATGTAGCATGGTTCTAACTTTTTCTTTTTCATTAATTTTTCAAACAATCTAAAATCTACAGTAAAGACCATTTTACAACCTAACCAATAAATAATTCATAAAAACACAATATTACAAGAAAAAAAAAAGTTTATTTCACACAGTGTGACTATAAATTTTAAAGAACAATTGTGTTAATTAGAAAAAGTTATAACTTTTGTCCCCGCTGTATCAAGCAATTATTGCTGAACATTTTTTTCATTTACAACAAATTCTACAGGAACTTCTTGGGTTAGTTTCAGTTGGACATTGTTAAAGATCCTTTTGTTTTTTTTTTATTACCAATGCTTTCTTCCACGTATATTTCAGCTAGGCTTGTGAATCGCCAAACCCCCTGCCGTTTAAGAACCTGAATATCAGCGCCACTGTCCCAAGAAAAGTGGCAGATTTCTTCTCAACAAAATTCCGGTGTAACTTGAACCCATCAAAGGGAAATTTTAAATATTCCCTTCTTTTTGAGGTTTTTTGCTAAACTATGAATGCCAACTGGCTGTATCGTACATTTTCCATAACGATAAGTAATAGGCCCGTAACTGAAGACCTAAAAGTACCCAAAGCTGTAAATAAATCTGTAAGTTTTATTTTGGGAATTCTTAGGTCGGGTCTCGAACAGGGAAAAGTTTATCACGATTTCGAAAGTGGGAACCCGCTAAAAACCCCAAAGCCAAAAATGGTTTTCCCCGAATATCCGCCAAAATATGGGTTAGAGAATTTCTATTCGGACAAAAAATGAAGATCACCTTGAAATCTACAAAAATTGTCCCCTACATTTTTTCGCAACCCAAAAAATAAATTAATAAAATAAAACAAAACATTTTATTATCAAAACTCAAGAAAGATGGTGAAGGAAATTTTTTGGGACACTTGCTAAGGTCTCATTGTATAAAAAATTTTTTTTTTCAAAAAATATTAATAAATTTTTGGGGAAATTTTTCCCAAAAAATTGGAAAAAAAACCCCTTTTTTAATTTTAGAAAAAAAATGGAAAAATTTTGGGTGATAGGTAGATTTTTCCCATTCCGATAATTTAATTTAAAAAATGACTTACGGTAATGGAGAACGCGGTTATAAGTAAAAAATGGGTTTTGCGGTAGAGGGGATAAATGGGGGAATTTGGACCCGTTATTTTAAAACTATCAATTTTTTCAAAAAAAATATAAAAATTTTTGAACTAAAGGCGATCTTTTTTTTTTGAAAAACAAAAATTTAAAATTCGCATAATTTGGCAGATTTGCGGGAATCCCTTTTTTTGGGCCCCGGGGCCCTTTTTTTATTTTCCACCTGTTTGTTGTAAATTTTTTTGTTTAAAAGACCCCAAAAAGCCAAAAATTTTCCCCAAAGGGAAAACGTCTTTTATTTACAGTTTTCCCCTTATTTATGGCTTTCAAAGCTTTAAAAAAGTCATTTACCTAAAAACCTTTGGGGAAAACCAAACAAGGAATTCCCCAAACCCCCCCAAAAATTTTTTTTAAAAAATGAAAAATTTTTATTTTTTTTAGGTTTTTCCCCTTTTATTTGCAAAATTTTTGGTTTCCCATTGACCAACGAATCCCCGGGTTTTTGACTATTTTTTTAAAATGACCCTTTAATTTTCACATTTTTAAAGGGTTTTTAAAAGGGAAAATTTTTACCCTGCTTTTTTGAAATAATCTGTATGTTGCCCCCTTCCCTCTCTCCAATAGATATGCAGGGGGGCCCTTGGGGGGGCTTCCATGGGCCCCGTTGGTATCAGCGCGGCCCCGTGATCATTAGGCGGGCTTCTCTGTAGGAAAAACTTTGCGGGACCCTGCTCCCCCTTACCTGCCACAGAGCCATACGTGATCATTGGTTATGACTGCACGTATCCCCCGTACATTTTTTTGGTTGCATGCCCCAGGTTTCCACAGATCCTGGGATGCCCAAAATAGGGCCCACGGACGACTTTTTTAATCAATTCCAGCTAAGAGTGCCGGATCAACCCCAGATTTTTGCTTTTTTCCCAAATGGTATTTTTCACCTAGCGATTTGGGTTTCTCAATTTTAACCGGTTTCTTTCGGGTGAAGGGGTAAAAATTTTTAGGGTTTTTTATTTTTTCCCTTTACACCAGCTTTTGTGGTGTTTAGTACTTCGAAGGATGTTCGAAATCATTTTTTAGAGGGGAGTATGGCCAAGATCATCTACCAGGAGCGACCACAGCAGGGGGAAAACCCTTCCTGCGGACACCCCCGGCCCCCTAAATCATCATCTTCCCCTTTTCTAGTTACTAAGACGCCGGCACTATTTTTTTAAATTTCCCAGAAACAAAATTTTTACAAACTGATTTTAATATGAAATGCAAAATAGGCAATTATCAAAAAAAAATTTGTATACCTACTCACCTCGAAAAAAAGTTTTATTTGGGTGTATTTTTTTAAAATTTCCCTTTCTGTTTAAACGTAATATTTTAAACCAAAAATTTATTTTTTTACTTGATAGGTAATTTTCTATTAAATGATATGAATCAAATCTAACTATTATTTTTTAACCATAATATTAACGTTATATAAATAAAACTACAAAATTTATATATTTTAAGACATTTTCTATTTGTCACAATTAAAATAACATTATTTAAAGCTAGTATTATTTTGTAACTATGACCTATTTATTTGATTAAAAATTAAAAAAAGCCACGTACAGTAAAATATAAGGACTAGTTTAATTACATCTATGAGATTTCGACCACGAGTTAAGGTACTCCTGATTAAATTGTATCAGAACTAATTCATAGGTTACAATAGCTCCAGCAATCTAAAATAAAATATAGGATACAAGTAATAATTAGTTTTAATATTAATTATTATTTTTAATACCGCTTAACTTTACTTTACTTATGTTGCCAAAAGTATACAGGAAGTCCACAAAGTCTGAAATATTACAAATTTCTTCCATAAAACTAAATTTAAATGTGTCGTATGGTTAATAGGGGTGTGCAAATAGAATAGAATATTCGAGCTATTCGAATATTTTAACCTATTCGAATAGTTAGAACTATTCGATTGATTCGAACTATTTAAATAATTTGAACTATTGAATGTTCAAAAAAAATTTTTAAAATTTGTTTTTTTTAAAAAAATTTTGTATAAGCTAATATAAAGTCTTGTAGCTATTTAAAAAAAAAAACGAACGAAACGCTTAAACTTTATATTTAAAATTACGTCTATAATAGCGTTTTTTAGGGTTTTTTTTTTTGCTTATTGCAAACCCTGAAAATAAAGGCCAAAAAAATTTTCCGATTTTTTTTTTCCCGGGAAACCCCTTAAAAAAAACAATTTTAAGTTTGAATTTTTTGGCCCGTGACGTCACGGCCCAAATTTTCTATTGGTGGAATTTCTGCTTTGTTGTCAGCTTTTTTTTTCATACGCCCCTCATCAAATATCGATATGCGTAACATCTACAAATTGGGGTTTTTTGTCAATTGTCATATTGTCAATTAACCTGTATAACCTGTAATCCTCTAATATTTATTAATAATTTCTAATTTTAAACAGTGTGTTTCTTTAAATTTCAATTTTTTACTATATTATTATTATCCCAAAATTTTTTATGTAAGTTTTTTTGAGAAAATTCCCTTATTTTTTTCAAAATGAAAAAAAAAGTATTTTTTTTTGCGAAACCAGAAGCCGTCCCCGTTTAGGATCTTCAAAAATATTCTTTTCTTAAAAAAGGGATAAAAAAAGTTTTTAATTGGGAAAATTTTTGGTTTTAAAAATTTTTTAATTTTTTTGTTTTTTCCAATTTTTTTTAGGGATTTCAAAAAATACTTTGGAAAAAAAAATTATTTTTTATTTTTTTATTTTTAAAAAATTTTAAAAATTTTTAAAAATAAAGGGGTTTTTTCCTTTTTTATCTTTTCAAGGGTTTTTATTTCAAATTTTTTCTCCAACTTTCTTTTAAATTTTAAAATCCCTTTTATTTTTTTCAAAAATACTCTAATTTTAAGGTTTAATAAAAAAAAATTTTTAAAAAACAAATTTAAAATTTTTTTCGGGAAAAAAAAAAACCCCCCAAAAAAACTTTAATTTTAAATTTTTTAAAGTGCATTAAATAATAAATTTTTCAAATTGTAAATTTTTTAAATTTTTTCCCCAAAATTCCTTTTTCCAAAAACAAAAAAATTTTTAAATTTTTTCCAAAAAAAATTTTTTTGTTGTTTTGAAATTTAAATTTTCAAATGTTTCGAAAAAATTTTTCGAAATTTAAATGTGTTAAAAGGGGGGTTTGAAATCGAAAAAATTTTTTTTAAAATTCGAATCTAATTCTTTGATTTTGTTTTTATTGACACCCCAAGGTTAACTTTAAAAAATTTCCCTTTTGACCAAAAATTTAAATTTGTATTTTCCTTTTTTCCCTTTCGTTTTTAAAAAGCCCCCAAAAACTTTTACCTACAATATATAAACCCTTAGAAATACTGGCTTTTTATTTAAAAAAATTTTCCCTTTAAGGTTTTAAATTAAAATTTGCCATAAATATTTTTATCTGAAAAAAATTAAATTAAAAATTAAAATATGAAATAAATATTACATAATGAGTGTAGTGTAGTATGGTGAAATGACCCTCATGGCTATTGTTAAAACTAGTATGAGCTTATAAAATTATACTATGAACAAGAAAGCACCACGTTTGTTTAAAAAAAAATATATCTGCTTAGAATATATATAAATTATAAATCAAATCCTTTTTTCATAATCTTACCTCTTTATTATAAATTTTATGTGATACTGTATTCAGAATGTTTAAAGGTCGTCTACTCTCCTCATTAATCATAGCTCCACAAATACAGACCGAAGCGGTCCTGGATATTAAGAAAATTAAAGAAAAATAAAAGTAAATAGTCTCAACATAGTTTTGTTTAGGTTTAAGAGTATTGTAGACTTGTATTAGTATCGTAAAAACATTCGGTAGAAACGAAATTAAAATTATATTCGAGATTTCATCATTTACATTCTGGCATAAAGTTCCCAAGCGTGTGTAGTCTTTCCGAAGATTTATCCAGATTGTTTCATCAGATATCTAAAAATATAATATAATTTAGTAGATTCATAATAAGTGACGAGAAGGTAAACACCATTTATATTACAAATAGCTTTTTGCACACACTTTTGGCTGTTTTCGTTTTTCCCCTTCTCGTAGGAAAATTTCATACATTCGATACGTGCGACAATGACGTTTGCCCTTACGTGTACGGGTAGCCGTACTTGTACGTATGTTCTGTTATTATGTAGTGGTGGTAGTAATTATGTTTCTCTCCCACTCCGTAGCGTCACATCATAACACGTCCCCATGCTTCCATCTTCCGGAATACACTCTGCGGCTAAGTGCGTATCGTGCGATTGAGCATTTTGATTGTATCGTACATATATTTTTTTTTAATAAAAATGCCGTTTGTAAATAAGTTAGTACATAATATGTTTTCATGAATAGTCTCCAAAACTACCCACATTTAAATAATTTATTTTCGTAAAAAATTTAGTGGTTTTCATTTGTATAGTTTCAAGTCCAGAAATGAAGAATTTCTCATACAAATTTTCATCTTCTCTTTTTACCCCTCAGAGGAAAAAGTTCCAAAAAAACTACCACTATTTTTCTGAGTACTCAGAAGCCTAATTACCAACTTCTAACGACATCAAAAATGACGATTTTTCTATACAAACTTTTATCCCCACTGTAACCCCTAAGAAATGTAATTTTAAAAATATTAAAACATTATTTTTAATCATAATCTATAGCTTACATACCAATTTTTATACTTTAAATTCAGAAATAAAGAAGTTCCATACAAACTTTTACCCCCCATTCTACCCCAAGTTTTGCACTTATAAATAATAAAAAATATACAAACAAAAATTAAAAATACAAATATATCGTATAGCTAAAATTACTCCAACATCAATACATCAGAAATATGTTTGGTGATAATTTAAAATTAAATACTTTTTAAAAATTATTTTTAAAGCAAATCGAAAAACTTCTTTTGTACAAAGGTATTTTTTGTATACGGTGATTTTTTTTTACTTGTAGTTAGCCATCACCTGACCCAGGTGATGCTAATTACACTACTCTACAAAAAAAGTTTCGGACCCAGAGATGTGATATATGGTTTTAGATGTATATTTGCCTCCTTATCACGAATCTATGGTCAGAATTTGGCCATCATATTACAATTTTTTGACACCTAAAAAAATGAAAAAAAACGCAATTTTAACGGTTTTTAGCAATTTACTTAAGTTTGGTGGGTGCTAGAGCAAAATTGATCACGGATTCGTGTTTCGAGGCAAAAGTACATTAAAAACCATATGTCACATTTCTGGGTCCTTTATTTTTTTGGGTAGAGTTGTGTTATTTTAATTGGCCAGATTAAATAATAGTCTAAAAATGGCAAAACAAGCCGCCAATAGGGCAGGCTGAAAATTTAATCTTTTTTTAGTGACTGAAAATAAACAATTTTTTTTTAATTTGGTGTTTTTTTAAATTAATAGATTATAGACATTTTTATTGTCCTGGTAATTATTTTGTGCTTGTGGGTGACTAAAAATAAATTGATTAAAAACTCATTAAAAATAAAGGAGTAAAGGGTAAAGATTTTAAATTTTTTGAAATGACAGATAATTGAGACAATTAGCGCACTATACAAATAAAATGTTTTTGTTTAAAGACAAGATTTGTTTTGCTGAAACGAATTGTGGCTATAGAAATGGTCAATTCCTTTTACTAACATTACTAATACCAATCTGTAAAGGTACAGAAAAAGAAGTATATCCTGCATTTACAACAATAACAGCTTTTGTATTAAACAAATTTTTTTATTAACTAATATCTACCTGACGTTCAGAAGTTATCTTTATCCTTTTTGTTACTTGCTTCATGCGATGCGCTAAGCACATGCTTATCACCATAACAAACATATCAATATAGGTAAAAGCAAAGTCCATCTGACAAAACCAAAACTAAAATATTTGGAAAAACACTTTTAAAAATATACCTATATATTTCAAGTGCCATGAAAAATGCAACAACACAACTTTTAGATATAATTTTGTATATTTTTGGCCATCAAAAAGTAAGAATATGGATATTATATAAACTCAAAATTTAACCCTATACCAGCACCTATTTTACTTTTATAATAATAGTGTGTAAAAACTTTTTTATTCGTAATACGGTCGTTAGGTCGTTGATCAATAATTTGCTTAATTGATTGATACCTTTATGAAATTTTGTATTCTAGTGCATTTAAAATTCATTGTGTAGAGCCCCTAGTATTTGTGGGAAATATGGTACATTTACCAACCTTACTTCTATTATATCTAAGACATATTCTAATAGGATTAGATTTGGTAATCGAGAAGGCCACTGAAAAAGATTTACGATATAAATTGTGTTATTTATTTATTCATTAAAAGTTGGGTTGCAAATATTAAACTGGATAAGTTTTTTGGCACCTTAATCCAATAATGATTTAAGGCCCTGTAAAGGGATATTTACATTACTATGCGCTTTTTTTGCAAATCAGGCATAAGTACTAGCATAAAAAACTGAATGTTAGAGTGAGGGATACAGCAAAAGTATGGATAAAATTAATCGTAAAAAAACCGTTAATGTGAAGAAGAAATAGAGTTTATGCTAATACTGAGCCATGTGTGAAGAGTAGGTAGGTAGGTAGGTTTAAAAGTGAGTGGGTATAACACCCTTCCACCGCGACCGATCGGTCTATTGTGGCTCACACCCTTTTATATTTCTCCACCAGGTCCAGACTTCTAATAAATCTGATAATACTGTTGGGAGAAAGATCTTTCACCTCCCCCGGACACAAGGTTTTATTGCCGAGGATTGTGAATCTTAGTCGTGCCATTGCTGGGCACGAACACAGTATGTGTTCCGCCGATTCATCCTCCTCCATGCACATGCGGCACTCGGCGTCTTCCGCTAGGCTGATCTTGTGTATGTGGTATTTCAATCTGCAGTGTCCCGTGTACAGTCCCACTAGAGTTTTAAGGTGTATCCTTGATTGCTCCATTAGTTTGACAGTACATTGTTGGTTCGGTGGACTAGCTAGAAGAGTAACTATCAAAATAACTAATATACGTTAATAAGAAAGAAAACTGGAGAGCCAGAAAGAAAATTTAGGTGAAAGACGGTAGGAAGGAAGTTTGTTAGGAGTCCATCATGCCAGATCTGGTCAAAATCATTGAATATGTTAAGAGCAACGATCTCATGTTTACCAGAGAACTTAATGAACTTGTTTCAGTTGTGTGAAACAAAGAAAAGAAGATCTTAAATAAATGCAAAACATAAGCTGCTACTGTCAGCAATAACAAACCATATTATTTGATGGAAAATTGGATGATCTCGTTTCATTACGTTTCCTTGGTACTCTTACAGGAGCATAATGTTTTTCCAAACGGAACCCATCTAAATTTACTGCTAAATAGTACAGAGTTTAATTTAGAGTAGGAACGAGATAGGGCAGTATTTAAACAGTTAGGTTAGGTTAGGTTAGGTTAAGTTTAAAATGAGTGGGTATAACACCCTTCCACCACGACCGATCCGTCTATTGTGGCTCACACCCTTTTATATTTCTTCCACCAGATGCAAAAATTGAGACCCGTGGGAAAATCTTGCCCTCCCCTGCCAACAACCAAGGGTAATTGGGGCCGCGGTGTCCAACAGTGTGCCCAGCTGGGCCGAAAACAGTTTGTGGGGGTTCCTTGGGGCCGGGTTTCATCCTCCTTCATGACTGGGGCACCCGGGTCTTCCGTCAGGGATCTTGAGATTGGTATTTCTCCATATGACACCCCTGTTACAACCCTGTTAGAGTTTTAGGTGCCCCCTAGCCTTCCTCTATAAGTTTGACGATAAGGGTCCCAGGAGGGCTTCCATGGCTGCCGTTGGTGTCGAGCGCAGCGCGTCCCTGATCATTAGGCAGGTCTGTATCTGTAGGCTAGATAGCTTTGCTTGGGTCAGCAGCGGCTGCCCCTTGCGCCACCATGCCACAGAGCCATACGTGATTATTGGTCTTATGACTGTCACGTGTAGATTAAAAGAGTTTAAAAACTCGTATTTAGCTATAACCGGTTTTCATTGATTCTTCTCTTCCTATAACATAGAACCATCGGTCCGCAAGAACTCTTGTTGTGGAAAATTGGTATTCAAGGGCTGCCGACTGCCTGATATGTTTAAATAAACTAAACCTAGGTGTTGAATTTTCTATGACACAGTATACAAAAACTTTTTATACTCTTTCATTATCTAAAATCTAAAGTTAAAAACACTTACCTGAAAAACCATACTAGTCGGTATATTATAAGGAATATAATGGAAAACATGAGATAGTGTTAAATTAGAAAAAAAGAATTTTATGGCTTTTTCTTCGTTGCGGTGACATTCTATTACTCTGTATATTCTACTCGATTGGTGTAGAATATATTCAACTAAAATATAAAAACATTCAATTGTTATTTATACTATATATGCGGTGATTTCTAAAGGTGGGTTGCTTTTTATTATTAAAAAAAACTTGTTTAGATTAGAAGAAATAAATTTGTAATTTTTGTCGTCTTTGTATGTTTAACAGTATCTTCTGTTTAATTTAAAGTTATTTTAGCATTTTTCATATTTAAAAACAATTGTGGAATATCCATCTCAACAAATTATCCCACAAATAATACTAATATTGACCATTGAGCATTATTGTTTACCTATCTTTGACCTGTTAATCTTAATGAACTGACTTAAACAATTTGATTAATGGATCCAGGCTTAACCCGAATTGCAGTATATGTGATTGAGCAACCCAATCGAACCGACAATCCAAGTAAGTAAAAACCTTTATACTCACCGGCCAACATAGTCATGAAAAATATCATAACTAAAATAATTTTCCTGTTCAATTTTTTCGGAAATCCATAAGATTTCATTTCCTTTTCCACATCTTTCCACTCTTCCATTATTCTTGGCCAATTTTTTGCCAATTGTATAAACAATATACCGACATAGGTGCTAGTAAGATACTTAGTAACATATTCCATTTGAAACAAATTGAATTCTACACGAAATACCTTTTTTAATTGCATTATACACAGTAAAGTTGGACCAATGATGGAAAATATTGCGTAAACCATCCTCCAAGATTTGTAGGTAAATTTTTGCTTTGACAATGAAATATCTTGAACAGGAAAGTAACCAAAAACTTGAGCGAGCAATATGATTTTTTTCATGCATTTGTTAATAGTCATTTCTTCTATTGGCTTCTTAACCTTTTTACATATGAGACCCATGTCATAGCCTTAGAATAAAATAATCAATTAATAGTCCAAGTATCGTCAAATGATATTCTAATTGGTCTAGTCACTGCTTTAAAGGGCTGTTTTACCAACATTTGCTTGGAGTTATAACGCCGGACGTCGTCGCCTGCGACGTGCGGGGATCGTCAATATAAAAAAAATAATCTAATTTATCCTTAGGCCATCGAAAAACTGAATAACTTTAACTAATACAGCATTTTTCGATAGATCAATTTAAAATATATTTTGCTATCTTAAAAACATGATAAAACAAGTTACAATAATTAGAAATAAATAATAATTTTATACTTCCTGTAAATGCGATGCGAATCAGCGAAAGCACTTGCAAAAACTAATACCGGCTTAGCCAGCTGTTTAGCTGGGTAAGAGCAGGAAGGAGATTTGCGGCGTACGATTGAGTGATTGGACTTATTAGAATATCATTGGACAATGGTCTAAGCCTCCCTATTTGTCGGAACAAAAGTTGTTGTATGTACAAGTTGGCAGGAGTGTATTTGCTGGATACCCTTCAGCAAAATGTATAAAATAGGAATGAAGATATGAAGATATGAAAGGTCCGAAACGATTTCTAAATGAACTAAATTTGGAAAAAATCGAGAGAAATGCATTATTTTCTACTTTAATCGCTTTGTAAGTATTGATCTTAGAAGGAACATGTAGAATGAGAAAAGTTTTGTAATTAAATTTCTTATAAAATAGAATTGGTAGAAATGCAAAAAGGGTTTATATAACCTTGTAAGATTCTTTTCACGTGTTTTTTTATATATAGGAGTTTACCCACATTTTGCGGGACCCCCTGTATATATTTTTTCCCCTTTGAAATAAATTTGTTAATTATATATAAATATGACAAAAATTTTATATAAAACATGAGCAAAAATTAATATTTGTTGTAGCTTATAGATTAAGCCATATACACTTGTCAACTTTTATAGCTTTTTCTGACATATCAATCATATCATATTTTGAGTACTTCCAAACCAATAAATTTTTCACTAAAAATTTGCGAAAACAGTCAATTTGTTTATAAGCAAAAAAATGTTCATAACTTAAAACAGTTGCCGAGAGCGCTTAATTAATCTGATTTTAGATCCTTAGTGTATGTGAAAAAATTTAAATATCCAAGTTTTGCAATATAGTACATTTTGTAAAAAAAAGATGGATTAAAAAAATAATGGGCTAAAACTATTAAACCGAAATATAGAATTCTTTAGAGAAATCTAAAAGGGTCCATAGAATTATGAAAAAATCTACGTTTCTTGTCCTTCTTTTTGTTTATTGCCATTTAGCAACAAGCGTAATGCATTTTACGATTTCTAACCATTTTAACTTGTAGGGGCATTAAGTAGTAAAAAAAAAATCTTTTTCTACAATATTTCTCTACGATAAATAATTACAAAATTATGAGAAATTAGAAAGAAGAAAAAAATCAGTTTTTTCGATTTTTTACATTTGGTCTATTTAACAATTATTTTGGTCCTCATTGAGGAAAAGCAAATCTTAATTCATGTTACATAAATTTTTCTAGGGGTCCCAGCAAAAACATACCTGCAATCTCCAACATTAGTCCAAAAACAGATAAGGGTTGGTCTAGAGTTTATAAATTTTATTAAACTTAATCTTTAATATATCCACAATTGAAAAGCCGTTAAATATAAATTAAATATAAAATTAATCCACTTTTTAATAAAAAAATATATTTTTTAGGGTAATAAAAGTATAAGACATGACCTTATTGCTAGAGAAGTTTTTCTTATATCATTATATCAATTTTGATAGAAAATGTCAACGCAGATACTTTTTATAAAAAAAAATTAAAACATAGAAGCTTTGCCGAGATTAGATAAAACAGTTATTTTTTATTAATACACAACACAATTGTAACGAAACTGAAGATTTTAAAAATAAAAATTTCTAACAAGAAGCTTACTTTACTGACGTAGCTGTTAAAATTTAATTGATTAAATGAAATTAAGCTTGTAATATTAAAACCAAGTTAGAGGAAACATAATATATTATTTTTAGGTTTGTTTATATTTTAACAACCAAACAAATATATTGTGAGGGTATTAAATAAAATTGGATCAAAGTGTGAAATGTTTATTTTCTTATTAATTTTGCTTGTCATTTTTGGAATCAATATTTTCAAAAATAGTTTAATTATTATTTTATTATCGTGCGAATTAAATATTGAATATAAGAGTGTTATAAGTACTGACATAAAGTACTAAAATTTATTAGTTTTTAAGCGTTGAGCAAATTTTAATTTACAGTGTGAAACGAAATTAGTATACTTATTATATATTTAAACAGATAAATGCTTGTTTGATAACATATTAAAAATGAGTATAAACAGGGTTTAAATATAATTTCAGTTGTTTTCATTTAGTAACTGTCAAAAGGTCAGCGCAACGAGAAGCCAATTAAAAAACTTGTTCCTAAAATGTTGAAATGTTTGTAACATTACAAAGTAGTGTTGGTAGCGTTGAAAAAATCATTTATTTTCATTTGCATTACCGAAAAGTTTGCTCCATATTAGTATCTAGATTGCTGACTATTTGACCAATTTTTTGAAAAAATGACGTATCATTACCTCTTATAAATCTGACTTACTCACTTAAAAAGTGGAATCTGCATTTCGTTTAACCTGTTAAGTGTCGTTTTTCTACACGACAACGTCCGACCTCATACTAACCAATCAACCACAAATGTTATGAAAAAATGCATTAAAGGTTTTTGCAAAACCATTTCATGCAACGGATTTGTTGATACACACATCTTCCTTTGGTTTTTTAATCTTTTAACAGATGAAACACATCTATCTTATTATATACGTATGTAAACGTATTTATAAAATATAATCAACTACTTATATATTCAAGAAAAAATCATCCAGCAGATATACGTATGCAAACGTATTTATAAAATATAATCAACTACTTATATATTCAAGAAGAAATCATCCAACATCATATTAAATTGGGATAAATAGAGAAATAAGTTGACGTTTCTTATGACTTTTTTATAAATAGTGTCAACGTTAGTAGGTAGTTATTTATAGAAATAGTCGAGGAAACGTAGCACAAAAATAGGCCTTACGAGGGATTTTTGGTGCAGTAGATGGATTTAAATGCGGTTTTTTGCATTCGATTCGTATGAAGGTCTACAAATTTGTGAACAAATTTAATTAAGGGGAAATAATAAACTGCCTTTGTACAATAGAAAAAAATAGTATTTTGAAATGTATTTAAAAGTTTGCAATTACAAAAAAATTATAACTAGGTAAATAACGATGGAAATAGGCTCGAATTTGTTACTCGGGGGTTTTCGAGGTCGCTAAACACAAATATAAAATTATAAAGGGCCTACGGATCCCATGCGGCTAAGGATAGCGTAAAGTCGTCTTCTGGGTTTTTTTGCAATTCCTCCTAAATCAGCCCAATTTTGATAGTCTGGGTGTTTTCGAGGTCGCTGAACAGAAATATAATATTGACAAGGACCTGCGAAATACCCGGTGCCCGCTAAGAATGGTGTAAACGTCGTCTTCTGAAGTTTTACGGCAAATCCTTCTAATATCAACCCAATTTCTTTACTTAAGAGGTTTTTGTTGTTGCTGAACACGAATATGACATTGGCAAGGGCCTGCGGAGACCTGGTGCGCGCTTAGAATGGTGTAAACGTCGTCTTTTGGAATTTTACGACAAATCCTTGTAATATCAGCCCAATTTTGTTAGGTACTTGTAGGTTATCAAAGAAGTAGAAAAAAGCAGTGAAATTGATAAATGAATTATTTTTAATATGTATTAAATTTCAAAAATTTTTTTTTTTATTTATACTATAAGCGAAAATTATAATTTTTATCTTTTAACAAATTACCACAAAATTCCAGAAGACAACATTAATACCAACCTATCCAGACATCGGGTACCTCGAAGGCCATGATCTAGTACCGGGTACTAAAATACGACGTTTACACCATTCTTAGTGCGCACCGGGTACTCCGCAAGCCCCCCACCGGCCACAAAAACCCCTCCGAGAATCAAAATTGGGCTGATATTAGTAGGATTTGTCATAAAACTCCAGAAGACGACGTTTACGCCATTCTTAGGGCCCACCAGGAACTCCGCAGACCCTTATCAATATCAGATTCGTGTTTAACGACCACAAAAACTCCTTGAGTAACAAAATTGGGTTAATATTAGGAGGAATTGTCGTAAGACTCCAGAAGACGACGTTTACACCATTCTTAGCGCACACCAGGTACTCCGCAGGCCTTTGTCACTATCATATTCGTGTTCAGCGACCTCGATAACCCAAGTAACAAAATTGGGCTGATATTAGTAGGATTTGTAGTAAAACTCCAGAAGACGACGTTTACACCACCCTTAGCGCGCACCAGGTCTCCGCAGGCCCTTGCCAATGTCATATTCGTGTTCGGCAACAACAAAAACCTCTTGGGTAAAGAAATTGGGCTGATATTAGAAGGATTTTTCGTAAAACTCCAGAAGACGACGTTTACACCATTCTTAGCGCGCACCAGGTATTTCGCAGGTCCTTGTCAATGTCATATTCGTGTTCAGCGACCTCGAAAGCCCCCGAGTAACAAATTCGGGCCTATTTCCGTCGTTATTTACCTAGTTATACATTTTTTGTAATTGCAAACTTTTAAATGCATTTCGAAAATACCACTTTTTAATGTACAAGGGCAGTTTCTCAATTCCCGTTAATTAAATTTGTTCACAAAGTTTGTAGACGTTCATACGAATCAAATGCAAAAAACGCATTCAAATCCATCTTACTGCACAAAAAATCCCTTGGGCATTTCTGCGTTTCCTCGTCTAAAACGCCGGTTTTAAAGCAAACAATTTTAGTCTAAAATTTTAGTCAACCTCATGATATGCGATTAAAAGGGTATTCGTCTAATAAAAAAAAGAGGCATCGAAACCAGTTTTGGTGAAAATGTGTATCTAACAAGGCTCATCGACATCCCAAGGTCAAATGGCAGTGTAATCAAAACAATAATATTGTATTAAAAAATTTACACCCGTTATGTAAAGCCTATTAAAGAATTTTATTTTAACATTTAACCGTAGCTACCCCCAAATTGTGAATTGTGTATTTTTTTCCTAACAGCTCATGTCAGATTGTATTACTATTTTTAAATAAATTTTGGGTGTAAAATATTCTTACCAAATCCCCCTCGTCCTTAAATTAATGTCCAGAAATGTTAAGGTCATGCATTTTTCAGGAATTGAGTCATAAGACTATCGAAAATATTTAAAATCTACTAACACCACCGGTTAAAATTAAGATTATTATTTTTGTACGATTGTTTACATTATAACATGGAAATTTTATATTCAGGCTATGTTTTTCAAAAGCATTAAACATTAACTACCAAGAAATGGATAGTATACCAAAACAAACACCTATTACCATAGAATTAAAATCTGAAATTATATTTGTTTATATACTTTACTGTAGTGTCACACGATGTTTGAAAATATTTTTAATATTAGTGGTTTCATGCTAAACAAATACTTTTAGTAAAGCCGATAACTGATGCACTATAGCCCATATTGTTTGCAGCTTATAGAATTTATTTATTAACTTTTGTTTGACTTCATGTGAATAAACAGGGTCTTCTATATATTAATTCCCATTTTCTGTTATGGTTGTATAAAATATTAAATACAAAAACATATTCTGTAATAGATATTTACGTAATAAGTCCGGAAAATGAACTTTTACAGTATGAGTGAGATGTTTACGGACGAGGCGACGAGGGAGCAGAGTCTGGGATTTCCAAACGAATACTGTAAAGGTTTTTTGGACGAATAACGAACAATATTTTATTTCATACCGTACTGTCAAAATTAATTTTTTGAAATAATAACGTATTTTTAACCTGCTTCGTATACCTACAAAATAATTTATTTTTCGCTTTGGAAACGGATTTAAAGGTTTTTGTTTACTGGTAGGTAGGTAGGTTTAAAGTGAGTGGGTATAACACCCTTCCACCGCGACTGATCGGTCTATTGTGGCTCACACCCTTTCACATTTTTCCCACCAGGTCCAGACTCCTAATAAATCTGATGATCCTGTTGGGAGAGAGATCTTTCACCTCCTCCGGCAACAAGGTGTCATTGCCGAGGATTGCGAATCTTAGTCGTGCCAGTGCTGGGCACGAACACAGTATGTGTTCTGCCGATTCATCCCCATGAACATGGGGCACTCGACGTCTTCTGCTGTTTACTGGTGGAAACATTGTCAGTACTGACATAAAATTTAATTTTGACGAAACGATTGCGTTGATATATCCAGGAAACACAACTGTTCTGTTTTTATTTATTTTAAGGTAAAAAGTAAAGTCAGTTGAAAATAAGTGTTATTTTAAAATCATTTTTGATAAAATTGACGAAATAAAGAAAGATGGTCAAAATCTGATTCCTGATGAAATTTTGCAAAAATCTAATAAAGCTAAAAGGAAGCTGGTACCAAAAAAATCAGCAGAACGGTATGAGGAAGGATTTTTGTCGTTTTCTCAATGAAAAGGTGGGAATAAAGTAAATTTCGTTAAAGAAGACGTAATTATAGCTTATATTTATGACCTTCTAACTATGCACGAATTTAAATGAAATTTAGTAGTGGTCAGCTTTTGACTGATTCTAAAAAAAAATTACCGGACTCCATACCGTAAAAGTTCATTTTCCGAACTAAAACCAATTATCTAAAAGTAAGTTTTAACGGAAAGTATAAAATAAAACTTATTTAAATAACTAATATGTATGATTAAAGCGTATCTAATTTAAAGAAAAAAAGTGGAATTTTTAAATGGCTAAAAACAAAGAATGATCTAATTAATTTATTAGAAAAATTGACTACATACACTTTTATTTATCACTATTTAAATATTAAAATATTTTTTTATGAGACCTTTATTTATGAATTAGTTTTTTAAAGCAGCTTTTTTTCAATACGTTTTAATAAAAAAGATTTTGTATTTATTTTACCCAACAACAAAAATTATTTAATTACTATGAAAAATTGCTATTTAAATTAAAATGTATATGTATAAATGCAAATTACCTAAAATGCCAGAACATAAAAACTCCATTTATAATTAAAATATATTTTTAAATAAATTATAATAAATATAAATTTTAATAAAATGTCTTAATAAATGTGGCGCTTTAAAAAATAACCTAACAAATAAGGTGTCCAATTGGGAAAATGTTAATTTTATTTCAATTTAAATCAATTTCTTACGTAGTTTTTTAAATTCTACGGAAAAAAATACACAAGATGTTTAATTCACATTTTTTTTTAATATGAGAAATGCCAAATACGGCCCACTTTACTCGTAATTGAGTATTTGGTTTAAAGTAACTATAAACCTGTAAGTTGCACTGAAAACTTCTTTCTCAGGTGCCGTGGGTTGTGAGAAATAAAAGAGAACAGCTTTTTTCTACTTTTAATATGTATTTTTTAATAATTTTTTAAAATGAACAATAGCAGAATACAACTAACAGCCATCGGCTTCACGGCCGTACCGTCTCTACTCCTCCTTTCTACCCTTCACGACCGGTCTCCTCTCTCCTTCGGTGTTCTTCGCTTTCCCCTCATCCTAAGTTACAGCTGACATTCTTTTATAATACCTAGGATACTCGATAAGAACCATAACATTACCCCCCAAATTAAATTCAGTCAACCAAGAGTGAATTTAATTTTCCTAATATTTACCTAAAGTCTACTTAACTTAGGTATAAAATAAACACTTTAAAATGTTGTCATAATAGGATCTTTATAAAGTTTAAGATTAATAACATTTTGTTTCGAATGCTCGTGTCCTTCAGAGTCTTTCAAAATATAAGAATTTGGACCTGCCTGTCGAGCAATATAAAAGGGACCTGAGTATAATAAAAAGAACTTACGTATAGTCCGATTTTCTGCCGATGATTGAGGATGGCATTTAATAAGAACTTTATCCCCTTCTTGAAACTTAATAGATTTAAGTAAAGAGTTTGCCTTTTTGATTCGACGTTCTGCACGCGTTTGCAGACGTTCTCTGGATAACACGATGATCTGATCTTTGCCTAATCTTTCTTTTGTCTTAGGAAAATCAATATAAGTCTCGATCGGATGTTCCATTTTAACCCCAAACTGCACAAAATTTGGCGTAAAGCCAGTGGCTTCAATAATGGCATTGTTGTAACAATTTTCAACAAAATCTAGTACACAAGCCCACCGCGTATGTTTATCAAAATAATAGGATCGCAAAAGGCGACCAATTTCTCGGTTATATCTTTCAGTTAAATTACCTTCTGGAAAGTATACAGATGTGTACTTTGATGCGATACCTTCACGCTCTAAACTATCAATATAATATTTACTTGTGAATTGACTACCATTATCACTTAGAATGTATTTGGGTTTTTGAATGGTTGGAACATAATGACCTATAATTTTATTTATAATTGTACGAGCAGTAGCTTTTTTAAAGGATATAATTTGACAAATTTTAGAACGCATCTACCAATACCAATAATTGAGACGCACCCCTCGCGATATCGGTAAAGGTCCAATTAAGTCTTTGCATACTAAATCTCCCGGCTTTTCCGGCACTACAACATTTAAAGAACCTCTATTTATTATTGATATCTTTGCCCGTTGGCAAATATCGCAAGATGAAACAATTTGACCTATTTGGCGTTGCATTTTTGGCCAGTAAAATTTTTCCTTCATTTCATTAAATACCTTAAATCGCCCAAAATGACCATTACCCACGTGATGAGCCATTACTAGATCATTAACCTGTAAGATAGGTACACATAATTTAAACCCTGGACATAAATCATCACCTCGCTTAAACAACAGTCCAGTATGTACAATAAACCATAAAAATTTTGTATTGTTTTTCAGTAAAAATAACAGGTTGAGTCTCTATCATTTCTAAAAATAATATCTTATCCTTTATCCATTCTTCTTTTAACTGATCTGGCCGCAAGTCCTTAAAACGATTTTTAATTTTTTTATACACATCCGTTAAATTTATTTGCATAATTGAATAATTAGTTAATTTTTCGGGAACTAGATTTAAATTTTTGTTAGCAGGATACCTTGACAGAATATCCGCCACTTTATTCTCAGATCTCGGCAGTCGAAAATACCGATGAAATTATTAGGTAACAAAAATAATTTATTTTATTTTCTTCTCCTTTTATATTAGCTTTATTAACTATTTCGCAATATTTTTTTCGTTATATCGATGCATTAACGGTGACGTAGTTTTAGGTTCTACGTCGACAGAATTATCACTACACATAGAAATATGTGATATGGAACTCCTATCCGAAAATTGAGAAAACGGAATAATATACTTTTTATTCTCGAAGAAAACAAAATCATTGCTTCTTTAAAATCTATATTAACTTTATATTCGGACAACCAATCCGCCCCAAATAACACATCCCGATTTAGATTAGGGTATCACGAAGCATTTAACATCCAAATTTACCTCCACCCTTGTATTGAAATAGGTAAAAGGACCTGAGACTTAACTCTTTGCCGTTTTCCACCGACTGCAAGTTTTATCGATACATTTATCACCGGTAAAATTTTTAGATTTATAATCTTGAAATCATGTTAAAAAATTTCCCGAAATCGCCGTAATTTCACTGCCGCTATCTAGTAAAACATCTACATCTAAATTACCCACACGTCCTTTAATTTCTGGTGAACCCCCTGTAGCCTCTAGATCACATTCGCTTTCCTCTATTTCGCAATCGCTATAATCCACGTCGTCGTTAAATTTCGTAATTTCGATTCGTCTTATATTTGTATTTTTATCATCTACTCCCCCACTTCGCCAATTATTTCGGTTACCCCCTCCATTGTTATGACGTTGATTTCCACCACCATCCACTGATGAAAATGAAAAAACAGCTGTATACTATTTGTATAAAATTTTAGGTCAATTAATTTTTTTAAAGTATTATTAAGCTCTTTTAAACCGGAATGTCTTAATATTTTGGACTTTTTCAATAATTTATTTAAGCTACATTAGGGTAATTTATAAAATAGGATTAAGTTGGTTTAAATAATTATGATTATTTAATTAAATTGCTATATTTGGGAAATAAAGGTTTTGTTAGATTTTTACTAAAAAAGGCATTTTTATATTGGATATCTGTCGACTTAAGAAAAAGGATTTTTTTTTAAAGGCATAAAAATACAGATAAAAATACAGGACCATTTATTAGTTAGGCATACAAAAAATGCCATACATAATAATACTATAATAACTTACTCAGAAATATGCTACAAACATAATAATAAAGAAATAAGAAAAAATTAAGACTTAATTTAAAAAAAAAAATTTTAAAATAAAAACATTTTAAATGGTGTTTCTTTTTGATACAAAAATATTAAACACATTACCTTATAAGCTATTGTTTCTTCGATTTTCTTCTAAAAATCCAGAAAGTTAATTAATACCAATTCATAAACAATAATAGACGAGGCTATCTGAAAGCAAAAAAAATATGACTAATAAATTATTATAATCTCAGTTCCAAAAATATGTTTTTTTTTGGGTCGTCTCCAGGGTGTAGTCGATTCATATAAGTTATAAATAATAGACCTTATCTTTACAAAAAAAACATATTTGTCAAGATAACGTCTTTTATTTATAACTAATACCAAAAATATGTTTCTAGAAAAAAATAATATTTTGTAAAGTAAGACATTTAGTACAAGCAAAGTAGTAAAAAAATGAACCTAATAGGGATATTAATGATTTTTCTTCATATTTAAATAAACTTCCTATTGACACATAAGCATATAATTTTTATTGTAAATAAATAATAAATAACAATACAATCAATTGATGCTATTAGCCATTACTATGTGGTAATTAATCATCATGAAGAACACTGATAAATAAAAATATAACCCCAAAATGTATTCACAATTATTGTTTCGAGTTTCAACTCACACAGCTTTTCAAACAAAAAACTTTTTTAGACTAAAGTATCAATACAAAAAAAAAGGTGAATTTTTCCCAAATGGGTTATATTCTTTGGGCGGGGGCCAAAAAGTTTATTATGGTTATAGCGGGGAAAAACAAAAATTTGGGTTTGGGCATTAAGAGATGTACAAATTTTTATTATTTTTTTTTACCCCAAAATTCAATTCACTTTAGAAAAAGGGGAAAAAATGAAATAAATTTCTTAGATCTAACTATATCCCCCGTAAATAATCAGTGCACTTTTAAAGTTTATCGAAAACCCATTTACGGAATTACTATCCCCAATGACTCTTTCCACCCTATCCAACATAAACTCGCTGCATACAATTCAATGATACATAGAGCACTCTCTTTCCTCTCTGAAGAAGAGCTAAGAAGAATTTTGCCATTGAAAATTTGCACAATCAAATAAATTCCCAAACAAACCATAAAGAAATTAATAACCAAAAAAAAAAAACGCTTAGCATTTCAATTAATCTACCCAAAAATTAAAGATCAAGAAAATAACCGAAAATATGTATCCTTATCGTATTGCGGCACCCTATCAAAAAAAATAGCCAACACTCTATCCAAACACAATATTAAAGTAGCTTTTAAATGTAAAAACAATATATCGAATATTATTTATAACGCTAAAGATAAAACCAACAAATTTAATAAATCAGGAGTATAAGTTGAAATGTTCAGAATGTGATAACTTTTATATAGGACAAAGCGGTAGGAGCATAAAAACTCGCTATTTAGAACATTTTAGATCATATAGACTACAAAAAAAAAGACTCTACTTTTGCTAATCATTGTTTAGAACAAAAACACAAATTCCCTAATTTAAATAATATAGAAATATTACACTATTCAACCAAGGGCCATAAATTAAATATCTGGAATCCTTAGAAATATACAAAAGGGAATAAAAATAATAATGTACATCTGCTTAATGACCAAACCGAACTTGTATTTCCCCCTATTTACGTCGCCAAACCATAATAAACTGTTAATTGCTCCCCCCTTCCAAGAATATTTTACCACTTGGGTATAAATTCACCTTATTTTTTTTATTGATACTTTTGTCTGAAAAAGATTTTTGTTTGAAAATGACTGTGTGGTTTAAACTGCAGTAACAATAATTGTGAATACATTTTAGTGGTAAAAAAAATAGTAGTTTTATTTATCAGTGGTCTTCATAACAATACAATCCTTGATTTTTATTTGAAACACATTTTTAGTATTTTATAAAAGGGTTTAAAATTTTTTTTATTAGGATACTTTTTTCCAATCCCGGGTTTTTTTTAAAAGAAACTGTCAAATTCAGTTCAATTCTCAATTTTAATTAAGGGGCATACTATGTTAAAATATGAAAGCTTTTTAGATAACTAGTTTCTTATTAAAGTTTTTACGGGCTAGTTGACAATTGTCAGATGTCAGAATTGGCAATCCGACATCAGTTTTTAATTTGCAATTTTAAAAGTATAAATTAGTGCACAAAAAGTTTGGAAATGTGATTTTAAAATGAATGTTTTAATGTAGTTCTTTGCCCACTAATGAGGGGGTGCTCCTTTATCCCTCTTGTAGACACTAGCTGCCAAAGTAGTTTATTGTAGGAAAACACACATCTCTTGACAAAATCTAATTAATTTTAAGTGGCTGCCGTTAAAGTTAAATAACTGATGACTAATTTTCTTTGCTGACAAACAGTCATGTTTCAAAAGATTAGCTTTTTAACATTAAAAGGGTCTATGATATGATTTTTTAAGAAATGGTTTTTCCTACTGTTCTGCACAAAAAATGCAACGGATAGGTTGTCATAAAAACCATTTTGTTTTTAAAAATATTGCACTTTAAAAGAATTCATTGTTATTTTTTATGAGTTTTCCATATAACAATAAAAAAAAGCTAACCTTAGTACAGATTGTGGTTTTTAAATGATATGACTGTCGGTTTGCTGTTGAATTTTAGGTACCAAAAAAATCTCTGTTGGCTGGGCTAATGGTTACAAAAACAAATATTCCGCGAAAAGATAGAAGTGATTAAAATATATGTGTAAGGAAAGGTATAATATTGACTTGTATATTACCTTTAGCAAAAGAGAATTTTTTAGTTCGAACAATCTACCTCCACTTATAACAGGAGGACATATTTTAATACAATGTATAAATCTCTCCACCTAAAAAATTTAAATTAACAAGTTAGGTATAAAAAAATATATAATTATTTTACTAAAAAAATAAATCTTAATATTACCTCAATGTTATAGGCCTCACTTGGTACTGAGAAAAGGTGCGATACAATATCTTTAGACTTTTCATCTATTACAGAGGCAAACAAGATAACACCGGCCAGTCGCAGGAATATAAAAGCAAATGAAAAACCAAAATAAAAACGATTACTTAGCGTCGAACTTGCAACTCTATTGAAGCCACTAAAATTAAAAATATTCATACTTAAAATAAAGGTTTTCGACCTGAAACAACCAGAAATTAACTAACAAGCGAACAAGCGTGCGATAAAGAAATAAGATGTACATATACAACCTTTCTCTCTGGGTCGCGCCTTTCTCTCCCGCGTGCTTGTATATAATTAAGGAGAGAAATACATTTAGTGCATACTGGTTTTACCAATGGATTTTGCTAATAATTTTAGGTCTATTCAGAATCTTTAGAATATTAATAAGTTTTTTTGTCCAGTACTTTGATAAAAGGAAATTCATTAGTAAACAGCAAATTTTAAACTTATATTTTTAAGAAAAAGTTGCACGGAAACACATTTTACTAACTGAACTAACCAATTAGTTCTTTAAAAATTAATTTTTTACGTACTTTATTAATCCAAGAAGTTGGTACATAACTACATATAGTTTGTTCGCAAAGGAAACTATTAGAAGCAGAGATATACATTCTCCTAGCTCATTGCAAAGTTCTGTTATTCGGACAAAATTTTCTCTTACTTCACTCCAATCTCTTACATTGGTAATCTAAAATTGAAAAAAAAAAGAATTACAATCATAGTTTTTATTATTTTTTTTCATTTTTGAACAGTTATAAAAAATTCAGGTTTATAAAATATTATTACCTAAATTATATTCTCAGTCAGTCTTTAAATTTTTTATTAGTTTAATCATGAGTACTTTTATTATGTAGTACCACAGAAAAAATATCTTTTATTTTTGATGAAGTAGACTTTATTTAAGCCTACCTTATTTTTTACCATTCCAGCTACCTTGTTTTCTATCTGTTTCAACCTGAAGCTAAGGGGAATACATACTAATATTAAGAATAAATCCAAATCCCATATTATTGTCCAGAGCCAATTTAAAATCTAAAACATATTTTTTAGCTTAAAACATAAAACCATATTATTAGTTTATTTTCATTTTTTTTCCAATATAAAATTAATTAAATTATTTATTTATTCATTTACTCATTCGTTCGTTTATTCGTTCATCCATTCGTCGTTCATTTGTTCGTTCGTTTATTTGTTTTTAAGTACAATTTTCATTCGTTTATTCCTTCATTTGTTTATTTGTTTTTTCGTACATTTGTTTATTCGTTTATTCTGTTTTTATTTATTCATTCACCATCAATTTTTTTCTATTTTTTTTCATTGAGTAATATTTAATTGTATTCAATACATAATAGTTTATAGAAGTTTATAAAAAAAATTGTAAAATAAACACTTGAATACAAAAATAAGGTACAAGTTATACGGTATGGCTTTAAATACAAAGTCAAAAACTGTAGTAAAATAGACATGAAGATCTCCTGACGACAATACGTTTACAAATGCGTCCAATGAAATTTAAAGAATATATGCTCAGCTAAAAGTAAAATTTATAATTAAAAACTTTTTTTGGAAAAATTGTAATGTTTTATAGATTTTTTCCCCTTTTTTTTTAAGGTTTTAATAACACTAAACCCTGGCTTCTTTTTTTATTAGTTAATTGTTACACAAAAGTTTCGGTTGGTAATGTATCTCCAACTGTTTTTAAGTGATAACGAGATTTTTATATATATATATATATATATATATATATATATATATATATATATATATATATATATATATATATATATATATATATATATATATATATATTACAGGGTAATTCACGTTGGGTGTCTATTGAAAGTTCTAGGAAACCAAAAAAAAAAAAAACTTGGCACACGGTCATAACAGGTTTAAGCTACTTTTTAAAAAAATATTTTGAAAAGTGCAGCCTTGCCAGATCAAACCGAAACCAATGGCAACATTTAATTTTATATAAAACAACATATTTTTTTATTGCATATTCGATTTATACAAAAAGTTCTATGTTATTTTTGTTAACATCTTCCTTTTCCAAACCTTTTAAAAAAATATTAATACTATTTTCTTTTAAGAAACATCACCATGTCAAAAGGTTTAATATTTATGCTTAACCGAGCTGGATACTAGAATTTTTTTTGGTTAGACAACATGTATATTAAATAATGATTAAAACACATTTTTTTAAATAACATCCCGTATTTTATCCCATTTTTGAATAGAAAAATAATTTACCTACAAAATGTCCATATATGTTTTTACATCCATCTGTCACCGTTTTTTAAATAAAAAAGGTTAAATTTTTTTTCCTGTTTTTAAATACCATCCACAGTAAACCACCGGCTTAAGTTACAATTTTGGTAGGCCATGAAAGTTTTATTTTAAATTGTCCTGACAACAATTTGACATATAAGTTACAAATTATATACTTTGTTTAATTAATAAGGTTTAAATACAAAAAAAAATTAAATTTGCTTGTATTCAAAAAACGGTGGCAGATGGGTATAGAAAGATGTATAGACATTTTGTAGGTAAATTATTGGTCTATTTAAAAATGGGATAAAATACAGTACATTGCATTAAAAAAATGAGTTTTAATCATTATTAATTATTGGTAAAAATGCAATTTTTTGGGACACCCTGTAGGATATATTGCTATAATAGCATGTAGATCTTTTAAATACATGCCTTGTCTAACCCCAAAAAAATTTATTGTCCAGCTTGGTCAGGCACGTAAATATTAAACCTTTTTAACATGGTTCCTTAAAAAAAAAAGTAATTAATTATTTTCTCAAAAACGGTAAGATATAGGTTTGAGAAGATGTTAGCAAAACTTACTTAGAATTTTGTGTAGAATCCGAATATGCAATAAAAGGTAGCTTATCCCCTGTTTTGACCGTGTGTCAAGTTTCAAAAAATTTTTTTTGGATCTCCCGTTTAGTAGAACATTTAAAAAGAATCACCGTGTATATATATAGGTATATATATATATATATATATATATATATATATATATATATATATATATATATATATATATATATATATATATATATATATATATATATATATATATACAATATATATATATATATATATATATATTTAATTTTATTTATATACAGTGGAGGATTTTTTAAAATGTTACAATCGATATCTCTAAAATGTGGCACGATTTTAACAAAAGTTGGTATGGGTAACAAGGCAGGGGGACATACTCTGGAGGTAGTCCAAATTTTTACCCCCTCCAGTTTTTGACGGGTGGGGGTAACTTCAGAATTTTAAATGGAAAGGGGGTAGTTTTTTCATGAAATTTTAATCAGCATAAAAAACTACATATGTACAAAAAATTACTTCATTTGCTTTACGGGTTGCATACTTATCAATAATCAACTTTTTTTTTTAAAAATTTTAGTTTATTCTTCTCAAAAATTATGTATGTAAGCAGAAAATTGTTGCATTTGGTAGTTACTTAGGTAACGACCTACTCTGTCAAGTAGTGACATTTGTGTCAAAAATATCTCTAGTCTCTCTTTCAGATCTCTTCAGATATGGAGCAAAACTACGACATTGAGATCAATATGTTATTAATTTTGGGTGAATGTAGGAAGAATTCCGGGAAGCTGCCTTGTGGGCTGTCAGGTTTCATGCTATTCCTAAGTCCACATGGCATTTAAGAGGCTGGAAGACCGAGCTCGCAATACTGGAAACCTTCGGCAAAAAGAGAATTCGGCGACGAACTAAAACCAGTGAAGACATGGCCGTTGGAATTTTGGGCGCCATTAATTTAAACCCCCCACGTTGGTTCCAGAAATTGCTCAAGATTCGGGAATGTGTCAAAAATCAGTACTAACTATTTTACATTCCTACAATTTTCACCCCTATCACGTTATTTCCACCGAACTGTACGGCGAGGATTTTCAAAATCGAGTAACATTTTGTACCTGGTTAAGGATGAAGATTCAAGAAAATCATGCTTTTTTAACACAAGTGATTTTTTTCTGATGGGCTACGTTTACTAATTGTGGTCAGGTAACTATTTATTTGCCACTAGGATATTTTTGCATTTGGTATTGCAATTCGCATTAATTTTCTGCTTTTAATTTAAGGTCAATAGACACAATATGCACTATTGGGCGCTAAAATCCACACTGGATTAGGATGGTGCCAAAGCAGCATCCTTGGTCAGTGAATACCTGGTGTGGTAGTTGCAGACAAAGTAATTGGCCCACATTTTTTGATGGCCCACTAAATGGGGAAATGTACAATAACTTTTTTAAATAACAATTTGCCGCAGCTTCTAAAACAATGGAATTAGGCAAGAAGAAGTTGGTTTCAGCAAGATGGTGCTCCACCACACTTTCGCGGCAAGACGAGATTTCTGAATTACATATTTGGAGATAGGTGGATTGGGGGGGGTTGTCCTGTAAATTGGCCCTAATCTCCTGATCCCCCTTAGATTTCTTTCTATGGGGATTTATAAAACAAAGTTATGGCTACAGCACCAACCACACCAGAAAACATGAAAAACCGTATTCGACAAGCTTGTAATTAGTAACTGCCGACATGTTAAATCGTGTGCGCAACTCCTGTCAAAAAAGAATTTTGAAATGTTTAGAAGTCAACGGAGGCCACTTTCAACACCTTTTGAAGCATAACCAGCGTTAATTTTAAATATTCTAATTAATTTATTGTTTCGTTTATTATTTCCTTTAAAATTTTACTAGGCAACCCGTAAAGCAAATGAAGTAATTTTTTGTACACTTTGTAGTTTTTTGCTGATTAAAATTTAATAAAAAAAACTACACTTTTCCCCATTTAAAATTTAAGTTCCCCCCACCCGTCAAAAACTGGAGGGGGTAAAAATTTAAGTATTACGTCAGAGTATGTCCCCCTTGCTACTTGTTACCCGTACCAACTTTTGTTAAAATCGTGCAACAAATTTTAGAGAATCCTTGTAACACTTTAAAATCCTCACACTGTATATATACATTACCAAATTTTTTATATTGCCAACCTATGTTTTTATTATTCTTTTGGATTATAATATAAAATCATATAAAACTATAATAAAAAGGT
This sequence comes from Listronotus oregonensis, assembly GCA_019359885.1. Taxonomy (NCBI): domain Eukaryota; kingdom Metazoa; phylum Arthropoda; class Insecta; order Coleoptera; family Curculionidae; genus Listronotus; species Listronotus oregonensis. The sequence continues at coordinate 433,097 of JAHBCN010001333.1, read as the reverse complement.
TTTCAACTTGTTGCATGCTTTTTGGACACTCTGTATATACTTACTTAGGGCAAACAGTAAAATAAACCAACACAATTTTCATGTTAATTCTATAATTATCTGTAGAGCATAATGTTGCATAAAAAAAGTCGATCTCGCCCCTTTTCTCATCAAATTGGGCCACTTTTGAGCGATGTTGATAAATAAAATTTTGTAAGTTAGGACAGTAAAGTAAAATGCGAGTGATGCTAAAACATATTAAAACGCTTTTTTATAAAGTGGGTGTCAAATAAGTGTACACAGCTTTTTTTCGTGACTTTAAAAAGGTATTTTATGAAATTCTGCGACGAATTTACTTTTTTCTTATTATTGTTTTCAATCATTCTTTCGATCTGGAAAATTGTTTTACAGTTTAAAAATTAAATAAGATGTTATTATTGCACAAGTTTGGTCTTTTTGTCTTCAAGTCAAAGCGTCGATTTTTTTATTTTCTACTTTGAGCATATACCTACTAGAAGCAGCCTTGCCACTCCGCTGTGCGATCAAGGATGCGAAAGATAAAGAAGAATAGCAGTATTACCTTTCCCTCTCGCTCCAATCAGCACGCAAATCGGGGCACATACCCCTCTTTACCGACCAGTCTGGCACGTAGAGCAAGAGAGAATGGCAATGCTGCTATTCCTTTTTCTCTCTTGTACACTTGATGGCACGGGCGAGCGGCGGGAAAAATGTTCTATGATGGCCTTTTGCGTAATATGATATTCTGTATATTTTTTTTGTAATTAAAAAAAAAAAAAACGACCCCCAAAAAAATGATAACCAAAAAAAAAACTAAAATTTTTTTTCTTTGTCTGTACTGGGTGTCCAAAAAAAAGGACGCCGGCTGTATTCAGAAAATGTTTATTGAAAACTTGGGGGGGAAAAAGTTTTTTGTAAAAGTGGGCAAAAAAAAATTATTTTCAAGTTTTAAAAAATGATGTTTTTGTGATTTTTTTATATATTAACCAAAAAAAAAATCCGGGGTTTTTTTTCGAGGATAATTTGAACTTTTTTTTTTTGAAATTTTTTTCTGTATCTCTAAAAATAACTTGGGGGGGGTTTTTTAAAGGTTTCCCCAAACCTCTGATTTTAAAGGTAAAGGTTTTTTTAAAAATTTTCCTTTTACAAGAGCTTTTCTTAGGTTAAAATTTTTAATATTTGAATTTTCTTTTTTTGGGGCATGTCGCCGTTGAGAACTTTTTTGGTATTCCGACAGAAATGGTTAATTTTGTAAAAAAAAATTTAAAAGCATTTGAAATTTTTTTTTTTTTTAGAAAGTAGCTAAAAATGCCTAAACAAGCCCCAAAACCGCCCTTTATATCTTGCTTTACGTAAAATTTAGGCCAAAGAAAATTTAAAAAATATAAAATCTAAAAAAAATCAATCAAATCCAAAATTTTGGGTTTTTTGATTATAATTTGAAAAATACTGCATTTGGCCAAAAAAAATTATATAACCTAAATTAAAGGTTTAAAAAAAATCATAATTTATGTCATATAAAATTTTTGTAGCTTTTATGGTTTTTGAGATATTGACAAAAAAATTTTCTTCCGCCCAAAAAATTTTAGGTAAGGAACAAGATATCGGATATGTTTTTTGGGAAACTTATTTAAGCGTCATTTCCCTTTTTTTTTAAAAAAAAAAAATTGGGGAAAATTAACCCTTCGTCAAATTTTCCCCAAAAAAACCCTCTAGCGGCAATGTAAAAAAAAAAATTCAAATAATATAACGTTTATAGCCCAAAAAAATTTTTTTAATAGCCCAAGTTTGTCAAAATCGGCTTAGCCGTTTAAAAAGGGGTTTTAAAAAAACAGCCAAAATTGTCAAAAAAAAAAAAGGTTAAATTATCCCCGACTTTAAAATTCAGATATTTTTTTTTTTTTTAATATAGAAAAATTCACAGAAACATCACAGAAAGTTAAAAATAATTTCTCTTGGCCACTTTTACTAAAAATATCTTTTCCCAACGCTGTACAATAAACATTTGCTGAGATACAGCCGGCGTCCTTTCTCCTTTGGACACCCTGTACATCAGAAAAAGTCCACCTTAACGTTAAGTTGCACTTAAGTGGAACCCGTCCAAACCGCACTTACGAAGTGTTGGTTAGTAATTGATTGGTTTTTTTTTAATTGACGATAATAACCGGCCAATATTATTGATCACTGGTTTTTTTCCTATAACATATTAATACACAAACAGCATCCCCAGGAAAAAAGGTGTTAAAAAAAATTTTTTATTTTTGATTTTAAAAAAAAAGCTACTCTTAAAAAAAATTTTGCTTTTTTAAGAGTAAGATTAAAGGGAAACTTTAAAAATATTTTATACGAGGTGTTCAAAAAATTTAAAAAAAACTTTGGACAAAAAGTAAAGTGTTTTATTTGAGATAGGAAAATTTTTTACTGGAAAAAAATTTTTTAAAATTAAAAAGGTAGTTTTTAATACCAATTTTAAAAAAAAATCGGCCCCCCATTTATTTGTGATTAAATTTATTTTAATATAATTTAAATTTTTTTAATATCAATTTTATCAATTTTTTGCTGTTAAGTAAGTTTTTTTAAGCTGACAACACTACGGCTACAAATTTTAAAAAAAGCGAAGTGTCAATAAAGCTTGTCATTAAACCCCCCTACTAGTGAAAAAAATTTGAAATTAGTTATTTGATAATGAAATTTAAATCACAAATAAAAAAGGCCTTTTTTTAAAAATTGGATTGAACTCCCTTTTTAAACCTTTTTGAACAAAAAAACTTTTTTTGGGAACTTTTTCCCCATATCTTTGCAAATAAATGCACTTTACTCTTGCCAATTTTTTTTTAATTTTCTGAACACCCTAAAATTTGTTAAATGTTTTATCCAATCTTATTTAAGAAAAAATTTTTTATCAAAGTTTTTTTTCAAAAATTTAAAAAAATAAAAATTTTCCTATTTTAAACACCCCCTCTTTAAAAAAAAAATTTTTTCAGAGTAGCTTTTTTAATAAAATAAAAAAAAAAGTTTTTTTTAAACCTTTTTGGAATATAGTATATTTTTAATATAAAAACCTTTTTTTAAAGTAAAATTAATTAAAAATTTCTTTAATCAAAAAAAACATGAAAAAAAAACACCCTATATTTTTAGATAAACCCCTAAATCTCCCGAAAAAATTTTTTTTAAAAAAGGGAAAAATAATGTTTTAAAATCACAAAAAATTTTAAAAGATTTTTTAAAAATTTTTTAGACTTTTTAATTAAACCCCAATTTCGAAATTCATACAAAAAAAACATTAAAATTGAAAATATAAAATTAAATAAAATTGTTTTTATTACCTAAAAAAAGAAATAAAAACTAATCAAAAAAAAAAAAATTTTTTTTTAATTCGGCGTATTAAAAAATATATTATTATTTAATATAAAATTTTTAATTTATATTATAATTTATTAAATATTATAAATTTTAAAAAAATATTAAACCTATAATAACTTTAACAATTATTTTATTTAGAATACTATTATATTGATTAATTCCTTTTTTATTTCTTATTTGTTTTTATATACAGGGTGTAACTAAATAAGGTAAAACATTTAAAAGGGGTGATTCTCATCAAAAAAAAAAAGGTCTTTCTATAAAGAAATTTCATTGGGCACCCCCTTTTAAGATACAGCCCCTTAAAGGGGGGGCATAAAATTTGTATAACAATTTTTTTTCAAGCACAAAAAAAATTACAATATTGAAATTAACTTGACGTTTTGTACTACCAAAAAGACACTTAACCAGTCATTTATTTGGTTTACCCCATGGTTGTAAGGGGTGGAAAACGCAACCCCTAAAATTTATTTCCAATGTAACTTTTTGTCTTATTATTTGTTTACCATTTAAAAATGTATTTTCGATAGCCTGTTTCATTCTAAACAAAAAAATGTCTCTTGGGTTTTTTGCCCAAAATAAACCAGTTTGCAGCAAAAATTATTTTACGAACAACTACAGAGATACATCGTCATAAATGCGAAAATACGAAACTAATCTATCTAGTAGGTCGCTATTAGCGATAGTGACAATTAAATTGGTATGACGCTGTCAGTTTGTGAATTTTCGAAATTGAATCAATACTAATTGTGTATTGTAGTTCTGTTCTTAGTTTGTTACTTTAATAATTCACTTGTTATTAAAATGGTATACACAAATGAGGAAATGGCTGATATGCATTACGTTTACGGTCTGTCGCAAGGGAATGGGTTAGAAGCTTCTAGAAGATATGCTGAATTGTATCCTCAACGGCAGCATCCTTCACATAGAATATTTGCTCGACTTCATCAAAGATTACGAGAATATGGTTCATTAGACAAAAGAACGCAGGATTGTGGTCGCCATCGAGAAATACGAACACCACAGCTTGAGGAAGCAGTACTTAATTTGATTGAAGAACAACCTACTACCAGTACTAGAAAGATTGTTTTCCAGCTAAATGTTGATCATATGGCGGTATTTTCGAATTTAAAGGAACAACTCTTATACCCTTACCATCTGCAACGAGTACCGCGAGACTTTCCGAACCGTCTTGAATTTTGCAATTGGATGCTGGAAATGATTAGAAGAAATTGTGACTTTCTGAAGACGATAGAATTTACAGACGAATGTAGTTTTTCTCGGGACAAGATTATAAATTTTCATAATTACCACATATGGGCTGATGAAAACCCTCACGCTATTGTCGAAACTAACCATCAAGAACAGTTTTCTCTTAACGTGTGGCTCGGAGTTATTGGGGATTATTTAATTGGGCCTCATTTTCTACCTCCTCGATTAAATGGTGAGACATACGTTCAATTTTTAAGAGAATTGCATCCAGTACTGCTGGAGGAAGTCTTGGGCGTCAGAAGGGATATGTTTTTCTGCATGATGGGGCTCCTGCCCATTTTAGTCAAGTAGCACGTCAGCATTTAACTGAAACATATGCAAACTGTGGATAGGTCGAGGAGGACCACAGAACTGGCCCGCTCGATCCCCGGATCTTAATCCTCTCGATTTCTCTATTTGGGGCCATTTACAGCATTTGGTTTATCGTACTCCTGTTCGCGATGTAGAGGACTTTAAGAAACCGCATCAGGGTAATCGGAGAGGACTCCAGGAATATTTAAGCGAATACGTGGCTCAATGCGCCGACGTCTAGATGCATGCGTAATGTCCCGAAGGTAAGCATATTGAACATTTACTATGATTTCTACATGTTGTGTGTTTTGTTATTAATAAATTAGTTTTGTTTATTACCCTTAATCGTTTAATGCAGACATAACTACAAAATAACAATAAATCCAGTTCGCATTTATGACGATGTATCTCTGTAGTTCGTAAAATAATTTTTTGCTGCGAACTGGTTTATTTGGGCAAAACCCAAGAGACATTTTTTGTTTAGAATGAAACAGGCTATCGGAAATAAATTTTTTAAATGGTAAACAAATAATAAGACAAAAAGTTACATTGGAAATAAATTTTAGGGGTTGCGTTTTCCACCCTTACAACCATGGGGTAAACCAAATTAATGACTGGTTAAGTGTCTTTTTGGTAGTACAAAACGTCAGGTTAATTTCAATATTGTAACTTTTTTAGTGCTTGTGAAAAATTGTTATACAAATTTTATGTACCCCTTTAAGGGGCTGTATAACAAGGGATGCTCCAATGAAATTTCTTTATATATGAAAGATCCTATCTTTTTCGATGAGGAATCACCTCCTTAAATGTTTTACACTTATTTAGTTACACCCTGTATATAACTATTAATTTTCAATTCTTATTAAAATTTCAAGTATATGTAGTTTAATCGAAATTAAAGAATTGAAGAATTGAATTAATTTTTAAGTAATTCAATTACTTTATAAGTGATTGAATTACTTGAGATTCGTAAAAATCAATTACCAATTACGATTACATTATCCTATTAATTGATAATACAAATACAATTACCTTTTCCGGAAAGTAATTGAATTAAAGTAATCCAATTACTGAAAAGTAATTAAATTCGATTTTTAAATTATTTTAATTCAATTACCGACAGCCCTGATGGCGGCACATGTATATTGTCACTTAATGACTTATTTTAAACATAAAGTTAGGGCCAAGTTTCTATCCAATATTCTCGGCCTCTTTTAAAGTACTGATTGTGAGATCTAAAATTAGACACAGTCTATCCACAATTTTGTTTCACTCTTTTTTGATGTCCCAAGTTTTTACTGGTCTGCCTGTATTAATAAATATTCTTTTTATATTAATACAGATAGATCGATAAAAAACTTGCCAAGTCAAAAACAAAAATTGGTCTATCTATAGATCTCAGTGCTTTAAGAGACTGAGATTTTTGGATAGGAACTTTGGTCCTTATCTTAGATAAGTGCTTTTGGTGGGATCTTTTTTTTCTAATTACATTGAATAGAAAAAAAGGGGGAGGGTATTTCATACCTTTTTGCTTGGGATACCTAACCTTTAGACTGAATATGAAGTACGAAAATTGCTAATCTTGATGTTCGTTAAATTGCGCCTGGTTTGAGGAATAGTGCAGCAATCTTTTTGTTTAATGAATAAAATTATTTTTTTTTTAATTCTAAGACAATTGTGACTTTAAACTCAGATGTAATTAGATTTTTGACAAGTAACGTCAAATAATCGCGAATTTTTGTTCGATGGAAAATGATCAAGAAAACGAATTTCTCCCGGTGGAAATCGAAAAAGCTGCCAATAAAGCTACTTTTGAATTATTGCTTAGTAAGTTAAAGCAACAATACGAATGTACACACGATTGTTTCTTAAAATGTTATGATCAGAAACATGTTAGTGGCAAGAATGCCAGTGAAAAAGTGCTCCTTGCGTACTTTGAAGAAAAGTCCAAAATATGGAAATCGTCTACACTCTGGTCAAATTACTTTATGTTTAAGGCTATAATGAACATAAATAATCAGGACGTAGGTAGATATTAGAAGCTAGTTGCCTTTTTAAAGCAAAAGGGTGAAGGATATCGATCAAAAAAGTCTAAAATATTGACAATAAAACAAATCGACAAATTTCTCGCAGAAGCCCCGGATGAAATATATCTTATGCAAAAAGTAGCCGCAATTTTGGTGTATTTGGAGCCTAGACATGGCTGCCGACGTTCCTCAGCTAGTTTGTGGGCGGACTCTGGTGCTAATATTACTACAATTAAGAGACACGGTGGATGGAAGTCCAGTACGGTAGTAAAGGGTTATATAGAAGACGCGCTATAAGAGAAAAAGAAAATTGCACATAAAATTTTGTCCAAAACTTCGGTGGTTGACATTGCTTTCTGCCCGGGTATATAGATATCTTACCAAAGTAAATTGTGTAAAAACCACCATGGCGTTTCTTATTCTAATTGTATTTTCAGTAACTGTACTGTTAATTGAATAAATAATTTATGTTGATCTAAGTTTTACGTTTCTGTAATTTCTTATCTGTGTTAAACATTAACATTAACACAAGTGCTAAAAGTAATTACTTTAAACACCAGTGTCATAAAATGACATTTTAGACACTGACAGCATGCATTAAAAATCAAACTTTTACTGAAGTTTGCAGAAAAAATTTATTTATTTATTTATTTATTTATTTATTTTGTGAAAATTTATCACTAATGGCTATGTCAATTTTTCAAAAACTAAAAAAAAGACATGTTTCCAAAAGATGCGATTTTAAATAAACGCCATCCAAACATTTAAAAGCAACAGTTTTTAATAACCTATTTTTTATTTAGAACTTTAAACAACAGCATTATGCATTGAAAAAATGGTTTCCATTTTGAACAATTTCTGTAAATTTGATACTATTACGAAGACTGTTTCTTTTTACGATACATTATTAAACCTCTAAAATATACAGCTATTTTGTAGTTTTCTAAACGCCATAAACACCTATAAGCAATAAAACTGCGATATATCTGTCTCAAAAGTTATATTTTCACAACTTTGCGGATACGACTTCACGGTAACTGTCTTAAAAATCACCACTGAAAATAATATATTGCTTAGGTCTGTCGCGTACAAGAGTTTTCAGATTTTCCGCTTTTCCGCACGGTTAGTTGGCAAAGAGCCAACTATTGATAGCGAAACAGATACATTTTCCATTTATCAGAAAATACTTTTAGTAATAATAATTTGATGTGTGATGTATGGTAGATGTATAAATGTAAAAGCTGTCTGCAATAAAACAATATTTAAAGTAATAATTATTTAAATTTTCCTTAAAATACTTGTGACAATTGAGAATTGTATTTAGTTTATGACGTTATGTCATAAATGACAGATTTATTTGTACCTGTCACAACACTGTTTATTTTGAGAGAGCGGCTTCTTCGCGGTACCTTAAAAGTAGTCTGAGCAGGTTACTCCTATTAAATAGATACAATATTTAGTACTTTTCTTTAGACTTAACTGCAGCGGAACTATGTAACTAATAGAAAGGCATTTTTTAACAATTTTTCTTTCTATTTCTATAAAGTCTTTTTGGCAGTTTTCGCAGTTGCCGATATAGAAAACAAAGCTGTGGAAATAAGCAGACCTCTTTGGGTCTTTCTGACTTTTGCTCCTTTTCTATTATTGTAAGAATTGCAGATGGGTTTCTCACTCGCCCATTGTCATTTCATTTTTGACGTTACATATTTTGTAGTTGGATATTTCTTTTGTGTAGTTTAGTGTATGGCACTTATTTACTTGTAAAAGGTTTAAAGTTAAAAGAAATAAAAAATCGTTGTTTTCATAGATAATTTTGTACTTCGCTGTTCCTCAGACAAATGCGGTGCTAATTGGAATAAAAGATTCAGGAACCCTTTATTTAGCCTAAATAATTTAATATATTCCTGGTTAGATAAATTTAATTGGTCAAGATTACTTCTTAGTAATCGTTTTTGAACTTGGATTTCATATTGCCGTTCCATTTCCTCCTCTTCGTCGACAAAAAATTCAAATATGAGATCGATTTCTGATGAATTTAACAAAATTATAAATAACAATCAAGACAAAAGTGACACAATTATAACTACAAAAAGTTTTTGTTGACAACATATTTTCTAACCAAAAATTTTCCTCTATTTTTGCCTTTTTTCTTGTCAGGCTTTTACTACTATTAAACGTTTTTAGTTTGGATAGTATTAAACGAAGAGCAGCGAATATTGGTCGAGTTTTGCCGAATCTTTACAAAAAATTGTTTACCTAGTACCAACTCACGAAAGAAAAAAATCTTTTCCATTTTCTTTTCTTTTTATTTTTATATTTATCATTTTTCATTGTTCCCCTGCAGGAATCTTTTGTTTTGCCTAAATAATTTAATAAATTCCTTGTTAGGTAAACTTAATGGGTCAAGATTACTCCTTGGTAATTTTTTTAACTTGGATTTTATATTGCCGTTCCATTTCCTCCTCTTTGCCGACAAAAATTCAAATATGAGATCCATTTCTGATAAATGTAACAAAATTATAAATGACAATAACCAAAAAAGTGACACAATTATGACTTCAAAAAGTTTTTGTTGACAACATGTTTTCTATTTTTGTCTTTTTTCTAGTCAGGCTTCTCCTACTATTAAACGTTTTCAGTTTGGATAGTATTAAACGAAAAGCATATTGGTCAAATTTTGCAGAATCTTTATAGAAAATTGTTTACGTAGTACCAACTCACGAAAGAAAAAAAATCTGTTCTTTGTCTTTCCCTTATCCTATTTTTATTTCTATCATTTTAGATGGTTCACTTGCTGATTGCTTAATAAATTTTGTCCTTTAATAGGAGATGGCGCTATTAAATTTATTATTTTATTTGTCTAAAAATTGTAGTACTTCATTGGGAACACCTATGAAGTTTCAGGTAGATCTGTAAACTTATTCGTTTATTTACAGCTGTTAAAAGTTACCGATGACAGTATATTTAAAAAAAAATAATATTGTGCAGGTATAAAGTTCTTATTTATTGGCGCTGTAATACCAAAACAAATTCATGAACCATTGTTAAAATTATATAAGAACAGTAGAGGATGGGTTTTAACCGTAGATGATCCACATGAAGGACGCCCACAAAGTAGAACAACTACAAAAATCGTAGCAAAAATACAGGATGTACTTTTGGAAGATCGTCGATTAACCGAGATAGATTTACTAGAAGTCTTAGGGATTTCATTCCAGGCCCGTCTATCCCACTGGACACTCTGAGTAAGTGCCCAGGGCACCTTGATCCATGAGGGCCCTTTGTTCCGGTCCGATCACCCATGGATAACCGATATTACAATTACAATATTTACGTTTTGTTTTCATGATAAGATGATACAAAACAAATCTACGCCTTAAGGCGAATCGCATTTATAAAATCCTGTGGAAAATGTTAGGTACCAATAAGAATCCTAATAGTTCTATCTGAATCAAAAAATGTCCAGATAGAAATTCTAATATAATTCAACTGATAAATTATCATACAAAATATTATCAATTCATCAGTCGTCTCACAATAAGTCGGAACTGCCGATACTTCTTTCCATTTTTCTGATCATAATCCCATGGAAAACTATACAAAAAACATGAATCCATTTTTTTTTCAATCTGTAAGTATCCGGAGTTGCTGTTTCAAAAACACAATAATTTATTATAAATTCCAATTTTCCACAGAGATAGTCCACCGTCATAATAGTCACGGGGGCCCCATCATTCGCCTAAAGTGCCCAGGGCCCCCAATAGGTTAAAAACGGCCCTGATTTCATTAGTTTTTTGGGATGTAAAAGGAATTTTTTTCGTGGATCACCCCAAACAGGTAAAACAATAGGCTATTATTATTGTTAGTTTTTTGACAAGCTGAGTGTAAAAATTTTAAGAAAAGGCCTAGTTTACAGTTTTTTTTATTTAAGCATTAATTAAAGAGCGAATTCTTGCAATATCCACTTTGTTTGCCAGATTTAGATTCCTCTGACTTCTGGCTCTTCTCACATCTCAACAAATTCATGCGCGGGTAACGATTTTCATCGAACGATATGATAATATGTAATAGCAGCTGTAAAAGCGTATTTCGACATTCTTTTGGATTCTCAAATCAGGGATAAAAGCCATTTAAGTGTATAAAAGTTCGCGGAGATTATACTGAATCAAAAAATGTATTTTAAACCATAAAATAATGTTTTTTTTTCTAAATTATCTAAAAAGTAAAGCATGGGACCCACACTAAATACATACCAGATCCTATTGGCCTCAGGAGGAACACTTTGGTAAAAAACAATATTTTGGGATTTGCGAAAAAAAGTTGATTTTTTTGCAGCGCTTTCAGAGAAAAATTTAAGTTTCGAAAGCGAATTCTTTATTTGGATTTTTTTCATGAATTTGATCAAATTTTACCGTCAAATCTCAAATTTTGCAAAATTATTTGTGTTTTTCTTAAAACCATAGCCAGTTAAATTTTTTTCACTGAAAAATTTTTTTATGCAAATATTTCAGATACCTCTAATTTCAAAAAAATAACACAGATATTTTAGGCAAAATTTGAAATTAGGCAATAAAATTTAATCAAATTCACGAAAAAATACAAATAGAGGAATCGCTTTTGAAACTTGTATTTTTTTCTGCGGACGCTGCAAAAAAAAATATTCGCATTTTCCAAAATGGATTTTTTTACCAAAGTGTTTCCCGAATATTGAGGCCAATTGCTGTAGAATATATTTGGTGTCCCATATGTCATTCTTTAGATAAAAAAATTGAAATTCCTAGAGCCGTCATTGCCTGATTTTGAAAAATATTTAAAAAATTTACTAATGCAAAACATATTTATAGTCCAGGCAGTCAAGCTTAAAATAGTGTCATACCTCCGAATTTTTTATATATGCACCGATTTTCTTGAAAATTTGGAATTAAGCTTATCTTACCCTCCATATCAAAATCTATGGTCGCAAGGTGTGCAAATTGTTTTTAAGGGGTGAAAACCACCCCTTATCGAAAAAATAGATTTTATAGGTTTTTTGTTTTTTTTCGATTCAAATGTCTTTTATTTATGTAGGATAAATATCCTAACGTATTGTACAATATAAAATTGGTGTATTTTGAAATATCAACCCTTAAGAATCTTTAAAAACTACCCTTTTAATGAAAATAATATAGAAAAAAATCTTTTAACGATTTGTAACATTATAATTGCAATTTTACTGAAAAAAATTCATAGCATTTTAATAAAATTATTAGTTACCACTTTTCAACTCCTAAAAACTACCCCTTTGCAGAAAATGAAATAAAAAAATATCTAATGACTGCCAATTTTCAAATTTGCATATATATATATATATATATATATATATATATATATATATATATATATATATATATATATATATATATATATATATATATATATATATATATATATATATATATATATATATATATATTATATATATATATATATATATATATATATAAAATATATCTCAAAGTACCTACAGACAACCTAGTGTCAACAGAAAATCAGTGCTTGCCAAAATTTGAAACTTTAATTGATTAAAATTGATTAAAAAATTTTAAAATCTTATTTTTTGTGTAACTCTGTTAATTTTGAATCTATCACATCCTACAAAAAATAATTTTAAAGATAATTTTCAGGGCTACGAGCTTATGTATGTTAGAAGGGCTTGAGACCTTTTATATTTTATAGGTAAAGGGTCAAAGGTCTGCGGAAAAGCAGTCGTCGCACTATAGTGAAAGTTTAAATCGGTTATAACTCCGTCAATTTTTTTGCCACAAAAAAAATAAGAAAAGAAATAATCATCATAAAAAATGCTACATTTTTCTACTCTTTAGTTTTTTTGTATCTCTTATGGTTTTAGAGTTAAAATAGGAAAAAGAAAATTTTTTGAAAAGTCACAAAAAAAACATATAATTTAAGCTCATTTTGTTCACAACTGTGCATCTCTAATTAGTAAAACTTTCAGATGTCATAAATAACATACAAATAAAGTAATTGGTGCAAGGAATAAGTTTAATTTTGATTTTAAATGAAATGACATTAGTTTTATTGCGATTTTTTTTAGTTTTAACTATTTTACACCATATCTTACTGAAATTTCAGTCAAAAAGACTTTTATCGGTGCTCATTTTAAATTTTTTTTATGCTCTTTAAAAAATATTCTATGACTTTTTGTTGAAAAATGTACCCTTTTCCCGTTATTTGAGGTTAAGTACTTAATCACGTAAAATGAAAGATCTTTAAGCAGCTATAACTTGCCTTAGGTAGAACTTTAAGATCTTCATAAATAGCTCAATTTCTTTGTTTTTTTATAAGATTTATTTTTGTTTATTACACTTTTTTTGATAAAACGCATAATTACAGAGTTATGCGTAAAAAACAATTGAAAGCCGAGGTTTTTTTAACGAAAAATCGCACTTTTTAATTGCGAATAATTTAAAAACTATTGATCTGGCGAAAAAACTTGGCATGACATTTTTTACTTCAAATTTACTCATCTATCGATTTCTGGGGGTATTTTGGGTAAAAAATTGCCCACCCCCGAGAAGGGGTGGCATCCCATCCATCTATCATCTGTCAAAATTTTAAATAAATTGGTGCATATATAAAAAATTCGGAGGTGAAATGCTTGACTGCCTGGACTATTATAGAAATAGCTTAAGGGTATCTATTAAAATACGATTTAAAGGTTTTTTTACTGGGGAAATACATCGTAAAAAGTACTAGTCCGATATGGTGAAGTGCACAGATTAAAATATTTAACCTTAGGTTGGCTGGTGTTCCGAAAACTCGTTTCGATGGATATTTAACTTTAATTATAAAGTTCCGGCGCCGATATGTTTGTAAATTCCCCTTAATTATTGCACCGCATTTAATTTTGGTTGTTTTTATTATTTAATTTTTTGTCAAAATAAACATACGAAATCGTCAAATAAATATAACTCTGTGGTATGCCTTTAACTATCATAATTTTTGTAAATTTATTGTAGTTTTTATGTTAACTGTCTAGTACCCAACTCTTTTTTTCATTAAAAATATACAAATTCAACCCACAACAACGAAGATGGTTAAATTAGAACAAAGTTGCGCATTTATGGTACCCACAATATACCATTTAGAAAGTTTTAAAATTCCGAGTATTTTCGAAAACATCCGAGAAAAACCGAAATTTCGGAAAATCGTTTTTATTTTTTCCCGGCTCCATTTAAAAACGATATTTAAAATAGATTGCACATTTACATTGCCACTTTTTCTGTGCTATTTGATGATGCTCTCAGATTTTACATCCGACGTTTCGTTACTCGGCCACCATCTTCAACTTTATTTTTTCTTATGGGCGCCATAGTGGATTTTTTCGTAGGTTGATAGTGCCTTTTAATATAATTTTAACAATATGTAACACATTTTACTTAAAAGCTCATAACCTCATTTATTTCCACAAAATAAATACTTTTAGTTGGCTTTTATTCTAGCGAATGCTTTTTGTTTTTTGTAAAAATTAAGGGTCAGTACTTGTCAAAATGGATCTGCCTGTACAGGTTTTCTAAAGAAATTAATGTTTTAAAGAAATCATGAAATTTGAAACATATATCTTAAATAGCATAATATGATAATACTTCTAATACCAGATCGATGGGTTTAAAGTTTAAATCTTTTGCCCCAGTTTAACGCTCCAAGTGAAACATGCAAATATTGTTTCACACACCTTTAGACAACGGTGTACCACGAGTTATTAAATACTACTACCTAAAATTGGCGGGGCTGGATTCGAACTTCGGGAAAACTATACCGCAGACTATAAAAAAAGATGTATTAAAATTTTACTGTACAATTTTAACAGAAATTATTTGAAAATAGTATAAATGTATGCAGACTACTTTTTGAGAACCGATTTTAAGGAATCTCGATAATGTACCCCTTGCAAATTATAAGGAATTTTGACTCCAACAAGACGGAGCCCCTGCACACTAGAGCAATCTATGAATATTTAAATGATATATTTTAGCATAGTTAGATAGAAAATTCGGAACCTATTAGGTGGGCGGCAAGGTTCTCTAACCTCGCAATTTCCAATTTATTTTTGTGGGGATCTCCGAAAAACAGAATATATGAGGGACAATAATATGCTTCTGTAGAAGACCTTTAAAATATAGCATGATACAAGTTAGAACACTTAGAAAAAGAGGGCTGTTAATAGTTCATAGCACGCATGCATCTATGTATCTAAGAGAAAGGTCATCATTTTAAATACTTGGTCTATAATATTTTTTGTTTACATGATTCTTTTAATTATCTGGTTAAGATTTTTACTTTTTTATTGTAATTGTAAGTTTAAAAACAGAAACACTAATATTTTTTAGTATGTTAATGAAACAAAGTTTTGATTTAGCTTTAGACTATCCCTTTGACAAGTAAAAACAGCTATATTCATTTTAAATTTGTTAAACGTTTCTAATTTGTACAAAAGTTTTTTTTATTATATATTGCGTTTCTTCAGTTAAAAAACTCAATTCTACTAACAAAATCGCCCTAATTAAGGCCAACTAAGAAGAAATAAGGTTACTTGTTTTTAAATAATAACCTGTTATACATGGTTAAAATCAGAATAAAAAGCACTATTTATTTAGGTTAAAATCAAATATGGCGCCCATAAGACAAAAGAAAGTTGATGATGGTGGCCAAGTGATAAAACGTTGTTGAACGAAATCTAAAAGCCCTAACAAACCAGAGAAACTGGCGATGTAAATGTGCGATCTATTTTAAACCATTTTCCAAAATTTCGGTTTTTCTCGTGTATCTCCGGAAATAGTCGGAATTTTTAAACTTTCCAAACGGCATATCGGTCCCATAAATGCCCAACTTTGCCCATAGCTTAACCATTTTCGTACAGGAATATATTAACCAACCAGTCTCGGGGTTATACAGACGTGTATATGAAACTAGACTAATGGGAGGATTGGTATAAAAGATAATGGGAGAGTAGGCACAAAAAACCTAAGAGGCTGTAGGTAGTAAATCAAGATGGCTCTACGAAAGAAGAAGAACTATCTTTGTATCTCCTATGGTTTCCGATATCCTAATGGTGGGTATCGAATTTGAATAACCCTGTATACTTATTTAATCCATCAAAAAAGTAATCTCTTCATTCACTTTAAATAAGACTTCTTAATTATCGCAAAAAAATGCACATCTTTATTAAAGTAAGACACCTGTTCACTGACTTAAATTCGACGTTACACCCACCAGATTACTATAACGTTAGATATAGTACAGTGGATGGGGAGAAAAAAGCTGTTTGTTCTCCGGATTTTTTGTACAGTTTTAATTATTAAAAAAAATTATAAAAATTTGGAATTAAGTTGCTTTTACCCTCTAGATCAAAGTTTATATATGCTTGGGGTGTGCTTTTTATTTTTAGGGGGTAAAAACCACCCCTTATGCTAAAAAATTAAAAAACCCTAGAAATAGACCTTTTGTAAATTAAAATCATAGCTAAATATGTAGAATGAATCTATTTTTATGTTGTGAGTTATATCTAACATTATATTTTAGCGTTTCAACCCTTTAAAATCACCCTTAATAACGAAATTAAAAAAAATGTTTTTTCATTTTTAAATTATTTAATAACGCTTTAATTGTAGAAAAAATATTTTAACAGTTTAACAGGTATAATAAATATTTAACTACCATAATTTAACCTTTAAATAACCACCCCTTATGAGATTTACAAAAAAAAATTTTGACAAATTATAACTATTTGATGATAAATAATTATAATCCCGGAAATGAAGCTAAAAAATTGCAAAACCTCGCAATTTTTTTGTCCTTCATCGATTTGTATAAAAATTTGGAATTAGGCGCTTCTAACCCTCTACTTTAAATTATATTTCATGGTGATGTGCGCTGTTTGTTTTTTAAGAGTGAAAAGTGAAAGCTACCCCTAATTGTCAAAACTTATGGAATAACATTTTAAACCTTAAGATAGGTAAAAGTTGGTTTGGATTAGTTGATTAATGATTCTTTTTTGCTTTAGAATACAATTTTAAAATATTTCAACCCTTAAAAATCAACCCTTGTTAGACCTTAAAGAAAAAAAAATACACCTTCGAATCTTATCGAAGGTGTATTTACGTAAAAAAAGTGTAAACTGGTGTACACTATTTCCAAAAAACAGACCTATTGTGTTGTGTTATGTCGCAGAGTCGCAGCGCTCTCTATCGTATGCATGAAACGTATACGCTGCATATGCGTCACGTCACCTTAAGCCGCGTATTCACTTAGCGAACGTATAAGGCCGAACGGCAACAAACGTATACGTTTGGTTAAGCTGTGGTTTGGACGTGAATAATTTTATCGACGAACGCATGCATTCGGTTGCGAAAAGGTTCGCTCGCTTGCCGGTACATCAAAGCGTTGATTGAGAAGTGGAAAGCACGGAATAAAAAAGGGTTAGAAAAGTGTTGCAACAATGTATTTCTTTCGAAACATAAAGAATAGCCTTGAACCGAGAACGCCCACTTCGCCCAGAGATGGCTATATGCGTTTCGTTAATATTTTATTCATAGATGGCCCTGTCTGTTGATCGGATAATATTTGTTCTACTTTACCGATTGAGATGACTTATACTTTTGGCGGGAATACATTTAAATTTTTGCCCAAAGCAATTTAGATTCATTTTGATATCTCTTAAGTTGATTGGGAAAAATAAGTTAAACTTCATTAGACATCAAATGATTATATGTTGGTAAAGTTTAACCCATTATTTACCTTTCAACTTAAATAGATACCAAAATAAACAGAAATTGTGTTATTTTAGAAAAACCTTAAAGTGTATATTGAAAAAGAAAAAGCGTTTTAAATTTTTTTTTTAAAGAGTTTTGGGCATTAATTCTTTTGTTGCTTATTGTTAAAATTACGTTTTTCAAATAAACTAACACTAATCAAGTACTTTAAATTTCGGGATGTAAAATGGCATTTCAATTAAAACGCAAAACTTAATATTAAAGCATTTATTTTAATTATCTATATACATATATTAATTTTAACTACAGCAAGAATAAATAAATATAGTATTACCATTTTTTCATATGGGTAGAGAAGTACGCAGCAACGTATCTGAAAAAAAAAAAAAGCAGTATCTTATTCTTAACTAAGCTATTAGTTAATTTCTTTTCGCGTCTCTTAAACCTATTTCATTTTGTTAAATGCTGTGCTTAAAAAAAGTACCTAGGTAAGTACATAGAGAAAGTGACAGTGAACTTGTTTCTTGCACAGCAGTTAATTAATATTTAATATTTAGAGTTACTAGATATTTCTGATTCTTTGAAAGTTAGGGGCACCGCACCATAAAGTAATTTTACTCTGTTCAAATTGCAAAAGTCAGCAGGTAAAAAGTGGTCATCACAAAGACGAAAGTTTGCGCAGTTTATATCATCGTCAATTTTGCAAATACTTTTCCACTGCCGATAAGCCACAGGATTTTTAACTGGAAAAGTAAAGAAATGTTTGTTAGTGTAATTATCTACAAAAACGGGAGAAAAATATTTGTTAGGACAATTTGGGTATTTGCAAGGAAACCTGTATGTTCCAATGTCCATGGTTACAGATGTTAAAAATTATAAAATATATATGTATTTATAATAAGAAATTAAATAAACAAGTTTATTTGAATGCAGATTCTAAAACCGTGCATTCCAGAAACCATTACCATCAACCTGTAAAAATATTTAAAAATGAAAGTGACATGAAAAAGTAAATAAGAATTACAAATCCCATTTTTAATGTAACTAAATCTATTTACAAAAATAACTACATAAATTGTAAAATACTTGAGCCTAAAAACTTTCAAATTACATACATGTATAAGAAGTTTAACATTAAAATTTGTTTTTTTACTTTATGTATCAACATAAACCATAAATAAATAAAAATCTTTTAAAAAATTAACCCCATGTGTAAATATATGCCGATCAATTTACAGAATCATTTAACGAGGACTGAATAGGGTCATATTTGTGGCATTCTTCTGATTGTGAAATAGCCATCTTGTGTATTTTTCCCATTAAATTGAAACAAAAGAGATACCACATAAAATAAATATTTTCTTAATCGGACCCTTATAGTGGTTCTAAGGTGTCCCATTGGGAAAATGTTAATTTTAAGCTGTATTTGTATTTTTTTAATAAAATTATATTCTATACTATTATTTCAGGTTCTGCAGGAAAAAGTACAAAACGTAAATCCCTTTTTAACCCAGGACACCCCCAACTATGCCTGTTTCCAAATTTTCAATTTTTTAAATTAAATAAAATAATTTTAAAAAATTAAATAATAAATTTATTTTAATTTATAATTATTTTAAATTATTAAAAAATTTAATATTAATAAGTAAAAAAAATATTTTAAAATAAAAAAAAAATTAAAAAATAATTTTAAAAATTTATAATTAAAAAATATATAAATGATCGAATATTTCTAATTAGTCAAACACATCTTTAATTCATGCCCTTTTGAACGATATGCAATAACCACAATTTGTTTAAAAACAGCAAGAGTTATTTGTCAAATTTATAAAAAGTAGAATTTTGTAAAAAATGCCACCTTAATAATGCTTAGCAGTATTAAGGTGCAGATTTACGTATGTCTACTACTTGAGTGATTTTCCTATTTTTATTACAACATTCACTA
This sequence comes from Listronotus oregonensis, assembly GCA_019359885.1. NCBI lineage: Eukaryota > Metazoa > Arthropoda > Insecta > Coleoptera > Curculionidae > Listronotus > Listronotus oregonensis. The sequence continues at coordinate 413,433 of JAHBCN010001333.1, read as the reverse complement.
AAAAACATACCACTTTGCAACCTTTACTGATATTTTATTTTTAATACTAACCAAATTAGCAGTAATTTAGCCTTAAAATACACAAAAAAGCCCCAAAAAAAAAAGAGTCGACAGCTGATTTTATTTTTTTTTTAAAATGTCTGGTGACCTTCGATTACATTATCAATTTGAACGGTAGGTTATATTACAGATCAAACCCCCTAAGTGTTGCTAAGCAACACTTACCAGACTGTTTCATTTTTATAAATCAAATAAGACATTTAAAAATATGCCAACATGACATTTTTCTTCTATGCGACTCTAAGAATATAATGTGATTTTTTGTTTTTTGAAATTACTTGTTACAGTTACTCGTTTTGATATTCTTGACTCGGCTCCTAGCGTCACCTCGTCCATAATATCTAACTCGTACTGTAACAAGTAACCTACTGGACTTATAACTTAAATTACTATTACCCATTAAGAAACAATTTTAAATTATTTTTATTTTTGCAAACTACGACTTACAGTTTAAAAATGTGTGGGTGTAAGAAATAAAATTTTAAGCAAATTTTCCCCCTTTTAAAAATTTGGGTTTTTTTTGGGGGGAAGAATCTGCAAAAAAAATTTTTGACAACGTTTCGTTTTCGGTATTCATCATCAAAGTTAAAAAACCAACCTTATTTACACTATTTCCCCTTTTTTTGCACAGAATTTTTTTTTTTCACACATTGGCACACAATATTTTTTAAACACCTTTTAAAAATTGTTTTTTATGTTTAATTTACATCTTTTTTTTTTAATTGCAAACATCCACTTTCACGGCCCCAACGTGGCGCAACCATGTATACACTACAAATATGGTTCGCCGAACTTAAAGTTCGCAATTTAATGGGAAAAAGGTGAAAAAAAATAAAAATACAAGATTTTAAAAGGGTTTATAAAATATTGTGTGCCACTTATGTAAAAAAAGAATTGCGTACAAAAAAAAGGGGGGTATATGGGAAAAAGAGGTTAGTTTATTTTAACTTTGATGATGAATATCTCGAAAACGAAACGTTGCCAAAAAATTGTTTTTGCAGATTCGAAATCAGCGCCCCAAAAAACCCCGTATACCAAATTTGGTCAAAATCGGAGAGGAGGCAACTTTCGAGACAATTACCAATTCATTTAAAAATTTACATAAAAAGCATGCTTCTGTGTAAAGAAATTGTGTACAAACTACAATGATAGGTACCCCTAAAAAGTTTTATAATTTCATTTTTATTTATTTTGTGTTTTGGAGCAAATAGAAAGAGTATGCTATACCAATGGCACTTCATTTTAAAATATTCATGTGTTAGGGTCTAATATCTATAGAACTTTCTCGGTTTTGAAATATCTTACAATTTCTTTTTATGATGGATGCAAATACATTATTATTACAGCTCCAAAAAGTATCAAAAAGTAGTTAATTGAAATAAAGATTTGTCACTTTAACTGGCATCTTAATGACCTTTTAACTTTTCTATATAAAACATTTTGAAAGGAAATGTTTCCGAGTAAAAAAAGATACCTATTAAAATACAAAATTATTGCATTCCAGCAAAAAAATACTTTAAATTTTAGGTATTAGTAAAAAAATTATTAAAGGATTGTATAGAGTGTACTTAACTACCTACAAGTTTTCCCCTTTTTCCCCTTTATGGGGCAGCTGCCTCTACGTTTTTTTTTCTGTAACAAAATACACACTGCATAATATCCCCAAGCTAATGACTGTTTAAAGCATAAAAAATATGCCAAATTTCCCCCAATAACACAGAGCCTAAATAAAAAAAAAAATCTCCAAAAAAAGGGGCACCAAAATAGCAAAAGTAAAAATAGGTTAAAGAAAATGGTTTCCCCCCCTTCCGCGTCCGCGTCCACCAACGAGTTTTGGCCCACTTCGAAGCGAAGGAGACCAAGGTCACCGGGGAAAACGCACGATGTGGGGGGAATGTTGCCATTTTTAGCTACTTGTCGCAAAAAGGGGCGAATTTTCGACTATTTGGGGAGACGACGCGAAGGTGATCAAAAAAAACAAACCTATTTGTAAAGACTTTTTCTGAGTTGACATTCTTTTTTTTTTTTTTTTTAACGATTTACAAATATCGTATTTATATCAGAGTTTTTTGGAATTTTTGGGGAATTTTCGCAATTGGGAAATTTTCCCGCACTATTTTGGGGTAGTTTTTGCAATAAGTCTATGCGGAGGGATGTCTCACACGCAGCTCTACAAGAAAGAAATTGGTGGGGCCAGCGAAGGGGGGAGGGCCCCCTTTTACACGTAATCATTGACCAATAAGGGCAAGGGGCCGTTCGATGACAAAATTCCGACTCCGACGCGTTTGTTATTCATCAAATTTTGGCGACATACCGCGGGAAAATTGTTAGGACAGTTAACATCCCGGGTTTATTTTCGCGGAAGGGAAAGTGGGGGAAAGGGCAAGGGTAAAAACCCGGCGGGGTGCCGATCCCATTTAAGCCCATTAAACCTTTAAAAAGTCAATTCGGTTTTTTGGGCGAATCAGTTTTTTTTGTTTTGTTTACAAGTAATATAAAGTTTAATTTTTTTTAAAAAAATTAACATTACAGTTTTAATAGTAAGTAATTTTTTAAAATATTTTTTTAAAATTAAAATTTAAAAAAAAAAAAATAAATCTGCCTTCTGGGAAAAAAGGGCAAACGGTGACGTCCAAACATAACCTATATCGGGGGGACAAATAGTAAAAATCGAGCACTCCTTGTTAAGTTTACTACCCTTTTTTTTTGGAAGGGTTCTGACGTCAGTATCTACGTCATTACTTTGTAACCCCTATCTACCGCTATCACCACTAGTCAGGAGAAAAGTTAATAATGGTTATGTTTTGTTTTAATTTAAAATAATGGAGGATTCCCTTTTTTTATTGTTTTGGGGGTTTTGTGATGTTTTTTTTTTTTATGGTTTAACAACCATTTCGATTGGATTTTTTTTTGGATTAAAAATTCCCAAATGGATGAATTAGTAAACTTATATTTTTAAACATACAGGGGAAAAAATTTTAAAAAATAGTTGACTTGGAAAAGCTAAAATCTTTTTTAAAAAACAAATTTGGGGTTTTATATTATCTTTTCGACTTATTTCTTAACTCTCCAAAGACCTTACATTTAAATTTAAACTTAAAAGTGTATTAAACGTTTAGTATGGTTTTTATGGTTGTTTTATTTTACCTTCAATAAATAAATAAAAACATTACTTTGTAACGGCAAAGTAGCTACTTTTAGAATGGCTGGTAGAGATTTTCGATTTGATCTACGTGACAACGCTGCTTTACCCTGCCCCTAGCCTGGTCCCCCGTAAGTGGGCCAATCACTGAGCCTAAACCGCTGTTGCAAAATCTTCAATATTAGTGACACTAATATTGAAGATCAAAGCAAAATCTTCATTACATTTACGGCATATACGTTTGTTGCCGTGCGGCTGTATACGTTCGCTAATTGAATACCTGGCTTTAGACAATTATAAATCACTCGCGTCTAGCGACACCCCCGCTGGCGAGCTTCTTGACAGTGTTGACACATGAAAAATGCTTGGTTATGCAGGGACTCGGCTAAACAATTACTTTTTGATTTAATAATTTGGGGTCTTTTTTAATAAGTCCCCGCATTTTTTACGTCTGAAATATAATTGGGGAAAATAAAAAGCCGCTTTGCTAACCAGAACTAACCATGACAGACTGGAACTTAGGGCTTTTTAATTTGTCTAAATTATTTGTTCAAGCTATAAACAATTTTTAACAACGTATTAAAAAAACCCGGGGAATATATAATTACACTTTTAAAAAAATTTATAACTTCTACCATATCAAAAATTATAAAAATTTTGTTAATAACTTTAATGTATGGATAATTTAGACAAATTCAAAAGCCCTAAGTTCTAGTCGGGTATAGTTAGTTTTGGTTAGCAAGGCGGCTTTTTATTTTCCCCAATTATATATCAGACGTATTAGAAAATATTCATGATTTGCTTTTTTACATTAAATGCATATTTAGAAAAGGCCTACTTTTCAAATTAGGCCGAGTCCCTGAATAATAAAGCATGTGTCACGTCTCCACACTGTCAAGAAGCTCGCCAGCGGGGGTGTCGCTAGACGCGAGTTTATAAATCTACCTAAAGCTATTGCATTCATTACATCTTAATTTATAAACTCCAGATCCAAGTAGAGGTTTTTTTCGTTTAAAAATAACTGGAAATTTTTTGTAATGGTCTAAAGGCTACTTTTATATTATTTTTTGAGAATATATGCATGTGCTATTTTACCTGAAATTTGTCTAAAATATATTTTAGCGTTTTATAAGGTATATTTGTTATTTAGAGATAGTATACACCATTTTAAACCTTTTTTACGTAAGCGCTCTTATCGAAGATGTATTTTAGGAGTAGATGTGTACAAAAAGTGTAAATAGTGTAAACCATTTCTAAATAACAAACGGATCTATAATGTGGTGTCATTGGCTTTTATATAGGAATTTATATATAGCCATGTGTTTTATGTGTTTTGCTATTTTAGTAATTAAAGAATTAATGGTATTCTGTGCAAAGATTCTGAGTGGATTTATTCCTTTTCGAAATGTATTAAGTTTATGTATGTTAGAATATGTAATATGAGTAACTTGACATTGTAGTGTTGGAAAACTTGGGTTTTTTTAATATCAAAGAACTTTTTTGTTATTTTTCGAAGGTGAGATGTCCAGAAAAATAACTGTATTATCAGTTTATTTTTCCATTTTATCCGGTCAAAATAGATATTTACCCTTGCATAAACTCCCAAAAAGCTAAAAATTTACATTACGGTAGGGATACCATTAAAATGAAATTGTGAAAAAAACCCATCAATCCCATGTATGCAAAATATTTTATACTAGATGAAAAGCCTGTCTCCGCCAGGCGAGAGACAATATTAAGTAGCCTCTGTCTCCGTAAGACGCCTTCCGTACGGCTAACGGTAAAAAACACTTTTTTGCTCCTATTTTTGTCCCGGGGCGAAATTCAAAAAACGGGCTTCGTTAGGTTCTAGCCACTGCTAAAGACTACCACTGTTCCAAATTTCATGATTTTAGCTCAAGCCATAACTTCAGAATCACGTGGACAGACAAATAAATATATATACCTACCTACATATAAATATATCCACATTAGCAAATGTATATATATATATATATATATATATATATATATATATATATATATATATATATATATATATATATATATATATATATATATATATACTTAGAAAAGGTCAAAATTCGCGAAAATAGGTTCTTTGCATTTTTTACCGAAATGGTTAGTTCTGGTTAGTTTAGACAAAAATTGTAGATCATGCAATTGCCTACAAAAATTGTTTCTACACTTTTTCCCTAAAATTCAACATTTTTGAGAAAAAACGATTCTTAAGTTTACTTAAGTTGTATTCCCTATACTATGCACACATATCCACGCCACTTGTGAGGTAGTGTACTTGACGAGCTTTTTTTAACGTGGTTTTCTCAGGAGGACTACCCACGATCTATTTTGATGGCTCCTAGTAGAATATAATGTTTTTGTCTTCTTCTGTCCCTTCTTTTCTTTCTTCATCTTTTTTTTTTCTTTTTCTTCCTGAGTTGAGTATATTCTTCAAACAGCGATAAATCTGTTGTTTCGTCCTTAATGAAAGGATCTTTGTCTGTTGGAGATTCAACATTTGAACACGACTGGCCTTGACAACAGGTGCATACTGGGGAACAAAATAAACCAACTTTTTTGCAACCGCATTTTAAATCGCACCACTTTTTACAGTTGCAAAATATAGTATTAAGAAGCTTCTCTGGTGCAGGTGGAAGTATTGTGTGGACTGGTTCCAATACACTATCAGTTAGCTTCCAAGCCCATTCTTCTGGGTTCAGTCTTCAGTTCAGTTCAGTTGATTACCAAGCCACACCATATACCCGATAAAAATGTTGCTGAGCAGAAGCCGAGGTTGAAGGAAGACAAGCTAATTGCACACGTTTTTTAATTCGAGTAAGTTTTCCTAAAGATAAGTAAGGTAAATTATTTTGGAGCTCCATATACTGTAAGAAAAAACCGAATTCCGTGGGTAAATATAGTTTCTGGGGTAGAGTTGATATTTCTAAAAACTTAAGGAGATGTAAGTTTTGTTTTTCAAATAATTTTAACGCTGTTGTTTTACCCCTCCGGAACAATGCAGAGGTTAAAATTGTAAACTTTATATAGGGATGTAAGCTGTTTAAGTAATTGAGTGTTAGTTCTTTGTCTGTCTACCTGCAAAACACACAAGTACATCACTTACATATATTGATTTAAAATGTATGTTTCTTGCAAAATTGATTTTTAAGAAGTTTTTTCCTAGGTTAAACAAAAAGGCTTTAGGGGACCTAAACCCATTACAGATCCGTCTGTTGGTTTACAAAATATGCTATTAATTATAAATTAATTCTATTTAACCATTTAAAATACAGATATTATACCGGGTGGTGCATCGCCAGACTGGCCATAGGAAATCCCATGTAAATTTTGATACATTGAAATATTGGCTCCCCTATTAAATTTACAACAAAATTCTATTAGACTATTTTGAAGACGTTGATAAGATTAGCTCACATTCTAAATTTCGTTTTTTTTCTGATAAGGCAATTAAAAGTTATTTAAGAAAAACTATTTGTAAAATCGTTGCATACCTGCTACATACCTTAATGAATCCACCAGTAATAAATAAAATGTCTTGTCAACTTTTTAATTCACGTTTTACTTTGTGTTAGTTACTTCAACATGTTTTACAGTATTGAAAAGAAAATAATGGTTGTAATCATTTAATAAATACAAGTAATTACATTGAACTACATAATGAGATTTTTACATAATTGAACAAATTTATAGGAAGGTGAAAAGCACACTTAAAAACTGTCTAAAAATACGTTTTAACACAACACATTAAAACTAAAAGCTAATGTTTTTAAATTAGATGCTCAAACAGACCTCCGTTTACTCCTAAGCAATATCCTAAACGGTTATAAAATTCAATTCTTACATTATGAAGTTGAAATGCCGATAGTCGATCGTACGCCGCTGAAATTGAAACTTTTAATTCTTCTAAATTTTGATAACTCAAATTTGTATAAATTACATTTTTGATATGACCCCAAAGGAAGAAGTCGTTTGGCGAAAGATCAGGAGACCTAGCTGGCCAATTTATGGTGTAATTTGGTCCTATAGTAAGTTCATTGAAAACATTTTGAACATATTCCCTTACTTCTCGTGAATTGTGTGCAGAACAACCATCCATTTGAAACCAAATGTCTTGATTGTCAGGTGCAACTTCTTCCAATGCCAGCCCCACTTGATTTTGTAATAGTTCTAAAAAAGTTTCTGTTCCCAAATTGTCATTCAAGAAAAAAGGTCCAATAATCCGATGTCTAAATATACCCGACCAAACGTTTACATTTTGAGGGTATTGAGTCCTTATAGATACAAATCTGTGTTCATTTTCTTTGCTCCAGTATCTTATGTTTTAAACGTTTGGTTCATTGTTTAATGTGAAGGTGCATTCGTCACCAAAATAAATATTCATATATTGTGTAAAAAATCCCTATCGTTATTCGCCATTTCCATAACTTCAAAACAAAAATCTGCTCTTCGGATCTCATCGCCTTCCCTTAATTCCTGATGTCTTTGATATTTGTACGGATGATATTTATATTTCTTTAATTTGCGTAGTACTGTGCTGTGATCCTTTCCTACAACTTTGCCAAGAAGCCTGGTGCTAATTTCTTTATTTTCTTCTACATGAAGTAAAACATCTAAATCGGCATTATTTTCTGGAGCTCATCCATCGAGTACATTATTATTTAGCTCTAAGCAGTTGCATTTATTAATAACAGTACCTTTTGTCTCAAACTTATGAACGATATTTTGAACTGTTGTCTTACTCGGAATGCGTCTGTCAGGAAAAAACGTAGAGAACATGTCGGATACTCATCGATAACTATTTTCCATGTAATACCATTTAATCATTGTTATTTTCTCTTCAATAATGTTAAACATTTTGAAATAACTAATACAAAGTAAAACGTCAATTAAAAAGTTGACAAGACATTTTATTTATTACTGGTGGATTCATAAAGGTATGTAGCAGGCATGCAACGATTTTACAAATAGTTTTTCTTAAATAACTTTTAATTGCCTTATCAGAAAAAAAAGAAATTTAGAATGTGAGTTAATCTTATTAACGTCTTCAAAATAGTATAAAACAATTTTGTTGTAAATTCAATAGGGGAGCCAATATTTCAATGTATCAAAATTTACATGGGATTTCCTATGGCCAGTCTGGCGATGCACCACCCGGTATACCTTCCTAAGTAATGTCTGAGTTTCATATACATGTATAAATTTATTCTATCCAGACAAAGACGCATTAAAACTACCTAAATAAACAAAAGAATACGTGTCTGCATTCTGTATAAATAAGCCAAAAATCAATATTGGCTTAGAAAATGAAGATACGTGGATTTCATTCAAAGTCAGTGTGTACGGTACTCCAGCGTTTAAAGTACCTATACCTTTAACAAACAATAAATAATCTTTTAGTTAGTTTTAAAAAGTACTTAAGACTAATGTATTTACTTGCGCTAGCGAAGTCGTAGATGGAACACGATAGAAAAATACCTAGTTGGTAAATAAGTAGTAATTCAAAAATTAAGCAAACGTAAAGCAGAACTACGTATCGTTGCGTAGTTTTTTTTTTGTTAATTTTCAGTATTTAATGTATTTTCTTTCTATAGACTCTTTTTTTAATGTAAACTTTACAGGAATGTTTTTTCAATGTTCCTTACTATTTAATATTAATAGGATCGTATTCCCACAGGAACCGTATCTCCGGAATTCGTTTCATTTTAGGAAAATTTATTTAAAAGTGCGGACTACGTAGGTGCTTCCAGGAACCATACACACTGAGGAAAAAATTGTTGCGGAAACCTCAAAATAATCTATAAGTATATTTTCAATTAATCAAATGGAACACCGTTTCATATATTTTTTACCTATTTCTCTAAATAATAAACAAAGAGAAAGAACAAGTGCTGGTGCCCAAGTAAAGAGATTTTTTAAAATGTATTCTCGTTTTTATTCATTATATATATATATATATATATATATATATATATATAATATATATATATATATATATATATATATATATATATATATATATATATATATATATATATATAATACATATATATATATATATTATATATATATATATATATATATATATATATATATATATATATATATATATTCGTTTTATTCTTGTTTTAGGCGGCAAAAATTTAAACACTATGTTTTAGTACTTTATATTGATGATGTTTCGATCTTTCATTGATTTAACTGAAATAATTTCAAACATGTGTACTTATGTTTATTTTAACAACACAACACAAGGAACGGACTACTTATATTAGTAATAAAATATGAACTCTATTTTTTCATATTCATATTTTATTACTAATATAAGTAGTCCGTTCCTTGTGTTGTGTTGTTAAAAATGTAAATATAAGTACACATGTTTGTTAATTAATGTGCACTATTGTTTTAACGCTCTATGATTTGAAAAAGATCGAAAAATGATCGAAACGTCATCAATATAAAGTACTAAAAACATAATGTTTACATTCTTGCCGACCAAACCAAGAAATTAAAACGAAAAAATATATATTATTAATAAAAAAAAGGTCAAAGAAAACTATATATATATATATATATATATATATATTATATATATATATATATATATATATATATATATATATATATATATATATATATATATATATATATATATATATATATATATATATATATATATATATATATATATATATATATATATATATATATATATATATATATATATATATATATATATATATATATATATAATATAATATATAATATATATTGAACAATTTAAAACTTTGAATTCCTTTTCTCAGAAAATCAGAAAACCACACTTTATTCCTAAAATCTTCTTAAAAACATCTACACTTAAAAACAAACTGCATTACAAACAGAAAACAAGTATTTAAATTAAGGTCTGTTTGTTATTCAGAAATAGTGTACACTATTTTACATTTTTTTTCCTAAGTGCTCTTAAGGAAGGTGTATTTTAGAACTACGTGGGTAGAAGTAATGATCTTTATTGTGGTAAAAATATAGAATGTTTAGGTTCAGATGATCCGAGGTTCCGAAAATGACCTAAAATGAGAAAACAAAACAAAAAAATTACCAAAGGAGCAAAAGTACATGAGTTTCCTTTACAAAATGCATATTATAGGAAGATATATTTCCAGGCATTGTAAACTGTAATCAATTCTGTAAAAAAATGTTTCAGTGGAATCGCTATCAAATATTGTAAAAATTTGGACAAAATTTTACTTCACTTTGTGTTGCTCTAAACTTTTTTACGTTAAATAAAGGCTAAAACATGATTGACCTACTACCAAAAATAATAAGATTACTCAAATTAATGTTTACTATTCGTGTATCAACTTATACAGATAAAAGATGGTCTTTTTAACTAAGGCAAGTAAACCCTATGAGAGAACAGAGAGTTGGCGAAAGAAAACGATCTAAAAAATGTGCTTGATATTTTTATCTAATCTAAAGATCATGTTTAATTAATGCTCGCTTTAATGTCAAACCAAAAAATTACTCAGAAAAATTAGAAAATTTTGGCGCCTATGGTTGATATTATATTATTATGTGATATTTTAAAATCATTCTTCACCTTTTTACGATAAAAATGCACTAAATTTAACAAATATTTAGTGCCCAATATCATAGTGTTGTAAAAAATAAGCTGAAGAGGAGGTTAAAGGTAATAATATAATCAAATTTTTTGCTTCAAGAAATTTAAAAGTTATATGTATTAGGTATGTTTCTTAATATATACCTTTAATCAATGAGCTGTTAGTTTAACTGGAGAAAGCATCGATTTGGCATAAGCGTGGCATCATAAACGCACATTCTAAGGTTCTGCCTAGCGATGAATGAACCTCTGTACTCACAACAATAAAATCCACCAAAACCAGGGAAAATGGTTACTACAGATACTATTTTGTCGTAAAGCGTGGCTGCCAAGTATCTTTCTGTTTCATTTACTTGATAGTATATTATAATGATTAAATTTTACTTAATTTATTCCTAAAATTACATCAAAATAAGCTCTACTATTGTATTTTAAACTGTGAATATTTGTTATATTTATTACTATAAAGTATAACACAGAAAAGTAATGATGTCAAAATACTATTTTCTTTTTGGACAGCTACTGATAAAGGCGCGACAACGTGACAACAGCGGATTTTTCGTAGAAGCGTACTTCCGCCACCTTCGCTCGACAGATGACAAATTCAATATGGCGTTTTAGTCTAAATATTTTTTGTTGTTTGAGTAATTTTTGTGACAAATGTATAAATTTCAGTTTTGTGTAAGTACTTTTAATAAATTAAAATGGTATGGCAGTGCCAAGTGTGCAAAGTGACGAATATGATTCCTGGATTATCATTTCACAAGTAAGTACAAACTATGCTTGTACCATTCTATCGCCAATAATAAACAAAAACATGTTGGGCGCAGCTCTCGAATGCGTTTATAAATAAATGCTTTCTCTATCTATGATGTTAGCTCATTGCCTTTAATAATATCAAAGATAATACTACTACGGATAAGATGAACCATTCAATGCTATATTTTTGATACCCCTAATGGACTTTGGCTAACGCGAGCCGATATCCATCGAGAGATTTTCGCGCTATCCTTGAACGAAAGTTAAACAGTGTTGCCGGCAGGCTTTTACTATTGGCGTGATGAAACGCGACTAGATAAAATACAATCCGTTTAGCCGCCCGCTTTCGCTACTTAGTGTTCCGAATAAGGTACAAGCTGTGGTACAAGCGACAGACATTGGCAATGTCGCACGGTTTGTTTCGCTGGGGCAGGGGTTACCGACTTAATTTTATTCGCATTTACGGAAGCATTGATATCTTCGAACTGATTCAAAACGCCCCATTTAAATGAACCATCTATTCGTAGTAGTATTATCTTTGATAATATATAATAGTATAATAAAATAATAGTTTTTTATGTGCTTATAATTGTTACCTTTTTTTTTAATGTTTTGGATAAAGATTGTACTTGTTTTATTTTATAACTTTCAATTATTTTTATTTAAAAAAAAAGTGGCTGGTATGGCTAATTTTTTACATTATTTTTTGATCAGAAATCATCTCTGAAATTTTTCTTTATTAACGAGGGAAGCTGTTCGAACACAACACTTTTAAATTGTAAGTATCTACTTTTTTGCTCCATCGAAGTCGCACAAAGAACCAAAAAGTTGATGTCGGCGGGAAAAAGTTAATTTGTGGGCCAAAATAAGTTAATTAATAAAAAAATGTGGCTTTTCGTAAGCCGCATACATTGGTATACTTTACAGCAAAAAAAATACCTTAGAATTACAAAATATATTCACTGCCGTTGGCCGGGCGTAAATGGGTGTAATGCTGAGGTTCCAGTTTTAACACTGATGGTCCTGTTATTGCGTGATTTATTTAGAACTGTTTATTATTTTTAGTTTTAGTAAATATTTACCGTTGCAGTAATTTCGTTAATGTAATTTTTGAAAGAACGATTGACGTAGGTAACAAAAAAGCAGTCAAAAAAGCAAAAGGCAGCCAAAGAAAGCAAAAACATAAGTTACTAAAGAAAAATAAAAATGACATAAATTAAGTAGAATGTAAAAACTATTGACTAAAATTTACTTTAGAACCTTTTGATTTTAATAAAGTTTAGATATTAATTGTGTTTCGGAAAACCTCTTCCCCGATAAAAACTGGTTTTCTAGAAAATAAAAAACTTCCTTTGCCATTACTCTTAATAAATAAATTATTTAATGTTATATGTAGCTTGCTGCCCCTTAAATTTTATTTTTTAGAAAGTTTTTTAATCCATCTGTATAAGTTGATAATATTAATACTTTATCTCAAATTACCTGTTTTGTGACATTCATCGTTTTTCCGGCCGACTCTACATTTGTTATAATCTAAAATATATTCGCAAGATCTCTTAAATCTAGTTATGATGCAAAAAACAATAGTAATTTGGCGAAAATAACACAGGTCCACAAAAAAAGTGGTGTGTGTTGGGTGTCGAACTAAGATTTTCTGGCGTATTTTTTTCGGCTAAATACGAATCTAAAGTCAAAATTGGGGGTCAAATAGCAAAAAAACGAGAAAAAGCTATTTTTTTTTAATTTAAAACGTCAATGTCTCCAAAACTATTAAAGATACACAAACCCTTTTATGACATAAACTATGTATTTTTACAAGGCATTAAAAAATTAGCAAATTAATTTTTTCCATTTTTGAATTTTTTCTGCAAATTTTAGCAATTTGGGATTTAAATAAATAAAATAATTGATTTATAATAAAAAACCAAAAAATTTACAATTAATAAAAAAAAATCTTTTTATTATACTTGCCTGAAAATACTACATTTTTAACTGTGTATAAAATACAGTAAATATGACATTTTCAGAACAGCGCACGGAATTTTTTATTTCCCGATCCCTCTTTCCGTGCCCTTATACAAAAATCCATCCATGGAAACTGTTCATAACAACGATTTATTTATTAATGACATATTTTATTTTCTCTTAGTGATATTTATGCCATTTTCAAAAAATGAATTCAGATTTGGAAGAAAATCTGGATATTCCTGATATTATATTACAACAAGCGGCAGAAGTAAGTGCAGATTAATTACCCGTGAAATCCAGGTTGAGATATGAACATGAATATCACATTTTTACCGAATGGCGGACTCAGAAAAGAATCAAAATTGTGAGTGACGATATTCTCTTAGTATATTTTTCTAAAAAAGCCAAATCTATGAAGTCATCCTCCTTATGGAGTCGATTCTCCATGTTAAAAAGTTGTTTGGCAATAAAAGAAAATACTCACAACCAATATCCAGACACTATTGCTTTTTTGAAACGACAAGCTGTAGGATATGTACCAAAAAAATCCAAGGTTCTTACATCAGAACAAGTAACCAAATTTTTTTGTGAAGCTTCAGATGGACAATATCTACTAGCAAAAGTAATTTTAGGGTTTGGCATCTTTGGCCCATGCCGCAGAGATGATTTAATACGTTTGAGTTTAGATGATGTGGAAGATAATCGGCGTTTCCTTGTCGTGTTCTTACGAGATGGAAAAACTCACAGGTCAAGAAGTTTTACCATTACCAATGAAAATTGCAAATTCAATCCCTGTACACTTTACCGTAAATACGCAGATCTCCGCCCTAAAAATATGGAGAGTAGAAGATTATTTGTTGCATACCGAAACCAAAGATGTTACGCTCAACATGTTGAGTGCCATACTATCAGTGGTATTCCAAAACTTGTTGCAAAATACTTAAAACTAAAAAATCACGAAGAATATACCGGACATGAGCTAATGCGTTCTTCGGCTACCATGTTGGTAGAAAGCGGCGGTGATTTGCTCACTTTGAAAAGACACGGAGGATGGCTTTCTTCCAATGTAGCAGAAGGATATATAGAGGAAACTTGGAAACTACAAAATCTGTAACAGTCAATCAAGAGAACCAAAACATACACGAACACTCCGCTTCATCATCTTTAGTTCAACAAAAAGAAATACAAAAGGGATTGAGCTTCAACAATAATACAAATTGTACAATAAATATAACCATTAATCATAACGGTTCCGTCCAAAATTAATTTTCTTGGATTTAATTAGCTTGTATTTTTTTTTGTTAATTTGTTTTACTGTTTTAAAAATAAAAATAAATAATCGCAATTTTCTTAAATCATTTTTTGCGATGTTTTTTGTTTATGTTATTTTCAGGTACCTATGTATAATAAAAAATATCGTTCATTACACGTCCAGATGTGTTCGGCTGCGCCTCACAGAAATTGTCACGCGCGCACGGAAAAATCGTCATTTCCGTACTGGTAATGAAATATACTATTATTGGACTAAATTTTTTTGTCAAAATTACATTTTCGTTTTTATCTCCTTTATAATTTATCTTATCAAAAATGTTTATATAACTTTTTATATAGACAATTTGAAAACCTTGATTTTTGTTTTATAAAATTTTTCAATCATAGTTTATATAGTCGTAGTCCAAACCTTCCAGCAGGTAGCAGGTTTCGGCCGGTAAATGTACCGTATCGGTTTTTTGGGTTTTTCTCGTTTTTTGCTTCTTGACCCCTAATTTTGACTTTAGATTTGTATTTAGCGAAAAAAATACATCAGAAAGGCTTGGTCCGACACTTAGCACACACCACTTTTTTTTGTGGACCCGTGTAATAATTCCTATCAAGAATTCAACAACAAAAATCAAAGATGTACTAATAAAAATGTGTTGATAAAGCTTTTTTATATACGGTGAGTGGTGTTTTTTATTAATACATATGTCCAATTTAATATCTTCAAAAAATGCAAAAACATACATAACTTTAGTTAAAAAAATCTCGAAATAATGGCCGTACCAATTACGCGACTCACCATAGTAGTAGATTCCGACAATTTTTCTCAAAGATCTATTGTATTTTTTTAAATTTTATTTTAATCTTTTATATATACACCATATACCATTATTTGGATTCATCTTTTTTTCCATTCCATTTTATTTTATATTATTTATCCCATCTCACACTGACAAAACCAAAATTATTTAGCCAAATATTAAATAAACAAAACAATTTTTTTAAAAAACTTACAGCTTATATACTTTATGTAGATGAAGAGAAAATTTAAAAAATAAAAATGCGTATTAAACTAAACAAACAAATAATAATGAATATTTAATTGATTTCGATTTATTGTACATGCTTCATTTCTAATTTGCTCTATACTATAACTTTATTTGCAAACACCCACAATGCGCTATAAAATAAAAGGAAAAATAACCTACCTATAACAATACATGTTTATTATTTCAAAACACCTTGAGAGCACCCAAATGTTTGTTTGTCTCTTCACTCGAAATTCACAGGAAAACAAAGTACGTAAAAGTTTTAAAGTCTCACATCGGAAATAAAACCAATACTCCTTAAAACCGATAATTTTTGTTTTATAAACAAAATTTTTCGCGAACAAATGTTTGAATTTCCGAAACAGTTTCAAACGAATCTTTCAAAGAAAAAAGATCGCGGATTCCTGTTATCGAAGACTGCAGGCTGTCTCGCGTGCTATTGCTTGTAACGGACAAACGGAGAATAAAAGCTGCCTTAGTGGAAAAGCCCTCAAATACTGCCGGTTCTCTTCTCGTCGACTTCTTGAAGAAGAGTTTACTTTACCGGTTGTACAGAGTGAAACACCGACTAGAAAATATGTTACGTACTTTTCGTGGAAAATGACTTAGGTCATTGAAAAATCAAGTTGTCAGTAGAAAATTTGTTTTAACAAAAATCCATCTTGTGGTTTAAATAATTCAGAGAATAAATAATTTTTGTGCATAATTTAATAGAAACATAATTTACGCCAAAATAAGTAATATATTTTTTTGTTCCTAGCTATATCTTGTTTGGATTTAGATTTGGATAATTAAAATACACATAAAAATAATTGTTTTTGCCAAGAATATTTCCTAAAAGTGTATTTCTAAAAACTATCCCTTAAACACAGATTCATCGAATCTAAAAAAATAATGGTAAAGGCTGTGATTAAATAAAAATCGAAAAATTTTGCTACTCCTCGTATAATTTCAATTTGTTATTCTACATGACAGTACTAATAACCTTGCATCATTTCCAAATATACAGGTGTCCCAAAAAAAAAAAAAAAAAAAAAAAAAAAAAAAAAAAAAAAAAAAAAAAAAAAAAAAAAAAAAAAAGGAGAATGTGCCTTAGTGGAAAAGCTCCTCAAATACTGACCAAAAGAGTTTCTTTACGTCGATTCTGAAGAAAGTTTACTTTACTGTGTGAAACACCACTGAAAATATAGTTCATGATTTGGTGGAAAATGACTTAGTCATTGAAATAAGTTTCAGTAGAAAATTTTGTATTTAAAATAATTTGTAAAAATCATAAAATTTTGCTAATAATAATTGAAAAGTAACTAATGTATAAATTTTATTTAAAAATTTCGCTCAAAATAAAAGCTTATTTCAAATCATCTATACGAAAGTTTTGTTAAAATACTCAAATGGTAAAGTATTGATTAAATAAATAAACTTTAAAGAATTTGCTATCCTGTATAATTTCATGATTATTCTACATGACAGTACTAATAACCTTGTATCATTTCCAAATATACAGAGTGTCCCAGAAGTAATGGGACACAGAGCAACAGCAGATTCCTTAGGTCAAAATAATGCAATTAACGTAAACTTGCCTTATCCCAAAGTTGATAATAACTAAGATACAGGGTGTCAAACTTTTAATTTTGTTTCGTTTTTTCCTAATAATTTCTTAGCTAAAAGACATATCGGTAGAAAATTTGAGATTTGGGGTTTCTTTGAGGCGAGAAATTTAAATTCGTCCATACTTTTGATGTTGCCAGTAGAGGGCGCCAGCTGCGACCTACCTCCCTTGTTTTAGATGGCAAAACTTTTTTTAAGCTTAGTATATTAACCTGTTTATTAAAAATAAGGTTACTATAATTTCCTCTGCGTCAAACATGTATACCTCATTTAGGTCTCTAGGAGCAACTGTTTTCCTATTGAAAATGGGTTTCGGCCAATTGTTTCAAACTTTGCAAAGTAATAGTTTTCAATACGCTGATCAAAGTCTCCATGAGCACAAAACCCAAAAACCCCTCTTACCCCCGAATATCACCCTCAAAGGTGTCCAAATCCCCAGCGACATTAAGGGCTAATTTTGGATTTTTGGATTTTGTGCCCGTGGAGACTTTTGATCAGCGTATTAAAAACTATCACTTTGCAAAGTTTGAAAACAATTTTCCGAAACTCATTTTTCATAGGAAAATTGCGGGTCCTTTAAAGTGCGTTTATCTCGTAAACAGTTGCTCTTAGAGACCTAAATAAGGTATACATTTTTGTGGCGTAAATATTTGAAATTCCGAGTTACGGTATTTTAAAAATGCCTATACGACAAATCGGGTCTCCGAAAAATACCATTTTTTTAATTTTCTTCAGAAAAAAGGACTTACTTACTAAAGTTAAAAAAAAAGTGTTCCGAAACCTTAGTTTAGGTCCGGAAAACCTGTTTCTAAATGGTAAAGAATTTTTTTCAAACAAAAATATTTTTATGGAAAAAAATGTCCAAATTTTTGTTTTTATCCAAATGACTCAAAATTTTACACATAGCCATAAAATTAAATGCTGAACAACTTATCTTTAAAAAAAAATTGATATTTTGAAAAATAAGGGGACTTTCGGTCAACCGATCTTACAAAATTTAAATTTACTGCCAAATAACAAATGACAATCGGGATCGTTCAATTGTTTTTGAGGTTTTAAATGATAAAGAGTTGATCTGCGAAATCGATTTTTTTCTAAACGTCATGATAAAAACTTTTTCCATATGTCGCATACTTTCTGGCGGTCACTGTGTGTATATATACCGGGTGTTGCTCCGTCGAGCGGGACATAGGGAATCCCATGTAAATTTTGAAGTGGTCCAATATTGGCTCCCCTAATTATTTTAGAACAAAATATTATTAGGATTTTTTAAAGAACACGAAAAGTTGTACCCAGTGTACAAATTTCAGCTCTTCTCAGTCCGCCAGCTAGGAGATAAATGCTAAAATAAGTTACGAATCTCCTATCTTCTTACGCGCCCTGTATATTAGAAGTTTATAATAAAATACCAGAAAAATTATTTAACCTCTTACTCTCAAGTTGTCAGATCAATGTCACATCATTTTTAAATAATGAACTACTCAAATCAAGGAAAAATCACTATTATAAAATGGTTTTATCAGGGAAAAGTTATCGAAGAGTAGCAGACATGTTTGCAGCCTATTTTCCCAATAGGCCAATACCAAGTAAATCGACAATAGAACGGACGATAAAAAAATTTAAAACTACAGGCACAGTAATTAATAATTGCAAATGTGAAGAAAATCGACTTGAAAATCAGAGACAAATTGTACAAAACGAGAGGGATTTAGACGTGATACTTTGTGTAGAGGAGGCCGAAGGAAACATTAGTACGAGACAACTGGAGGACATTACTGGCCAAGACCACACCACAATATCTCGAATTTTAAAAAGATGTAAATACCACGCTTACAAGTACGAAAACCACCAAGAATTAAGAGACGGAGACGAAATACGACGACAGGAATTTTGCTTTGAGATGATGGAGAGGACAAACACTGACAGAGGTTTTTTACAAAATATTTGCTTTACTGACGAATGCACTTTTACATTGAACAACGAACTCAACATTCAAAATTGCCGGTACTGGAGTAACGAAAACCAAAATTGATTTGTTGAGACAAGGACTCAATATCCACAAAAATTAATGTTTTGGCGGGAATTTTCGGCCACCATATCCTTGGACCATTTTTCCTTGACCGAAATTTGAATGCGGAGTACTTTTGGAACTTTAGAGGAACAAATAATTTGCCTGCTTTGAACAACCTTGCTCGTGAAAATCAAGAGATTTGGTATCAAATGGATGGCTGCCCAGCACACAGTACCAGAGCTGTGCGCGAATACTTTGAACAACGCATTTAATAACGACTCATAGGCCCGAACCACGCAATATCTTGGCCAGCCAGGTCTCCGGATCTTTCCAAACGATTTTTTTCTATGGGGTTATTTAAAAACTAAGCTTTATACCAATAAAAATATGAAAATTTAGACCAGCTAAGGAATGCTATTTCCGCTGAATGTGCCAGAATATCGATTACCAACTAGCCAACGTAAGAAATGAGTTTTATTATCGTTTGGGTTATTGTCTGGCAGTTAATGAAGGATTTTGAGCATTTGATTAAATCCTGTTATTTTCGTCATAAATTGATTTTTAAATGTAGACAAATTTGTTTTATTGTCTTGCGTAACTGTGAGTGCATGTGTTGGAGTTAGCTGTAAACTAAAATGAAATGGAAGATTCTTTTGAAATTCCCGTATAAAATTGTTCAGTTTTGGCAATGACATTATAAATTAATGATCTAAATTGTCACTGATAAATCGATATGGTGTTTTTATTTTGATTTCTAGAGTACGGTGCATAATGAGATACTACGTTGCAGAAGTATTTAAGCAGTTTACTCTTTACTGGTTGGTTGAAAAATGCTCAAATTTTTATTTTGGGTGAGAATATTTGACTACTTCAAAATCTACATAGGATTCCCTATGTCCCCTCGGTGGAGCAATATTTCGATATATATTATATATATATATATATATATATATATATATATATATATATATATATATATAAATATATATATATATATATATATATATATTATATATATATAATATATATATATATATATATATATATATATATATATATATATATATATATATATATATATATATATAATATATAATAAAGTATATTTGTATAGATTAGGTTGACAAATAAATTAGAATGTGAATTTTCAGCACGACGTTTTTCTCATCATGTTGTGCTTTATCAAGTTTTATTCTAAAATTAAAAATTACAAATAAAAAGTTTAAAAACACAACTAAATAGATATTTTTTGTTGAAAACACACATTTACAATTTTACTTTTAGAGACGTCATATTTAAAAATGGTGGTCAGATTTCTAAAAATGGTATAAAAATAAAACCAAATAAGTATATTTCTTTTAATAACCAAAACTGATTATTGACCAATTTTTTGTATACTACCAGGTTTGCAGCAAAATTATCCAGTACTACTAATGTTTAGAAACATACATAGCTATCCATAACCATAACAGACTTTCTTTTTACGGTTTCCCACGAGTCTTTACATTCTTAAATCTATCCAAAGAGGAGCCGTTTGCCTTTTTAATGATTGCACTCTTAGAACCGACAACCTGTAGAATACTTGTCCCTTTTTATCTGTATTTTCAGGGCTCCTGCTTCAAAAAATTAGCCGATATAATTTTTCCCTTGAATGAATGTTTAATTCTGAGTAAGAGTTTAAGTAAAATAGAAAAACTGAAAATATCTCGTTAAGGGTTACTTTTAGCAAGATTTATAGGGTATCTATTTTTGAGGTATATAAGCAAGAGTAATATAAGAATTTTAATAAGGTATACATTATTTAATGCATCAAAAAGGGTGCATTTTAAGACCCCTGAAAGTACCATTAAATTAAGGCACTCTTGTCAGCATCTTGATAACAATATCTCAAGAAGTGCAAAAATAAAAATCATAATTTTAAAATTAATGATTTACCTTAAGACTCTGTATCTCCCTCAATATTGACTTTTTGACTAAAGTAAACGTCCCCTAACTGGCGATTTATAAACTTGACGTTTCGCTGCCGTTTGCTGTTACGATGCTATAAGAGGTGCTCTTGCCGCTGCACCTCGTAAATTTTTCAGTTTGATCCTTTAGTTTTCCCACCTCCTTACTTTTATTGACGTTTATTAAACATTATTTAAAATGAAAAAAATAAAGCATGAAAATATTAAATAATACAAGAAATCAACAGCGCATGACCATGACTCAAAGGATTGGACCAACGTCACAAGATTGACCATGTCCACACGACGCAAAAAGGTCGATTGAACTACAAACGGCAGCGACGATATCTTTTATTAATGGTTACATTTAACGCAATACGTATAACTGGCAAACGCATATATCAACTGCAGCGGAAACGGGAACCTCAGGATTATAAATTGACCTTAAATTGCAATATTTTAACAGTCTACATTACCATAAGTTATTGGTAGAACTTTTCCGGACACCCTGTATAAAAAATATGATCTATAATAAAAAACACAGAAGAATGCTTCACATTTCTTTCAAATATTAATCAGTTAAATTATCGAAAAAGCACCACCCAGTAGATCTTTAACATCAACAAATTTTAGACCACCCATTAAAAATTAAATGTACCTATACATTTTCATAAAACGATCATTAGGGGAGGTCTCAAAACTCAATCTAAGTGCATGGCATGCATAGTGTTGACATGATTCCGGTCCCATCAGTGTAGTATTGAAGCAGTGGTGAGATAAACCAAGTGTTGATATTTAATATAGAATAATAATACGGTATTTAAAGAGTGAATAATGAGGAAAAATATGATGTAGCCAGATATATGAGATTCGGCAGATGTGTCGTAAGAGGATCACTATTTATGTTTTAAGCATAATTATATAAAAAACAGTGATTTGTCATTAAAAATGGCTTTATTTTTTTGCTCGTTCTTCTTTACAATCTATGCACTTTTTCATGCGTTCGAACCACTTGTCAAAACTTTTTTTCCATGTCGCTACTGACAACTCAAAAACCTTGGTTTTTAAATGCCTCTACAGTTCTGCTCTACGAGAATCGCTATCCACCCCATTTTATTTTTAAATGAAAAGAAATGATTTGGTACCAAATCAGGACAGTCTGGCGGATAACCCAATAATTCGATTTTTGAGTGCTAAAATAGTCGGATATTAGTCGAGATGTGGCATTGTCTTGATAAAAATTATCCGAATGCGCTTGTTTGTTTTCTTTATTTTAACGAAGATTTTAAGCAAACAAATGGTTTTGTACCATACAGACTTAACCGTTCTACCACCGTCGAAAAATATTCTAATTAGTCCAATCACTTCAGCGCACGCCGCAAATTTCCCTCCTGTCTTCTTCAAGCCAGATAGCTGGCTAAGCCGGTAGTAGTTCTTTCGCTGATTCGCATCGCATTCACAGGAAGAGTTTTTGCGTGGTATTTATTTGTATATAAAATTATTATTTGTTACTTATTAGGTTACCTTGTTCTATTATATTTAAGGACGGCAAAACATATTTCTTACTGTTCGTCAATAACTACTGTATTAGTTCAAGTGATTGTGTTTAATTTTTTCGATGTCCTAAGAATAAATTAGATTAATTATTTTACATATATTTCTTAGAAATTTCCCTCGTATAAAAATAATCGTGCCAGCTCAAACTATTTATATTGACGTCTTCCCTATGTCGCAGGCGACGTAAGACGTTGTCACTCAAAGCCAATGTCGGTAAATCGGCCATTTTCAAAGCAGTAACTTGACTTATTAAAATATCTTTTGACGGTGGTTTTACGTTCTTTTAAACGCACTGTAGCCACAGGACCAGTTTTTCGGAAAAAAGGGGACTATTTGTTTTGAAGTGCTTCAAGCACGCAGAACTTTTGGCTGGATGCTGGATTTGATTCATCTTGAAACATCCAGTCGACTGCTGTTTAGTTTCCTATTCATACACACAAATCTAAGATTCGTCACCGGTGACAATCTTATATACACGCGTTTTAAAACACCGCCATTGCTTGCAGCAATCGACACAAGCATCTTTTTGAGTTTTTGTCAGATCATGTGGGATCCAACGAGAAAAAATTTTTCACTGATAAATGATTATGCTTTCTATCAAATATGCTGGTGAAATAATTGTGTTTTCACAGTTCGAAATTTTTCCTGCTGCAATTTTTCCATCTGCGCATGCGCACTTTTGAAAGTGGAGAAATTGCTGCATTTTTTAATCCAAAAAGACTATAACTTCTTTTTTCCCGCCTTTTGGTGATTATTTTAGTAGTTTTTGGGGTATCAATAGTAACATATTTTATATTTTAAAATTCTAATCTAAAGTTGGATAAAATATATTTATAAATATCAATTTTAAAATTTCAATTTTCAGTAACTAAGTAGTAAGAAAGGCTTTATATATATATATATATATATATATAAAATATATATATATATATATATATATATATATATATATATATATATATATATATATATATATAATAAATAAATTTTTATAATTTAATAAATAAAAAAAACAAAATTAATATATATTTTTTAAAATATATATACAATTACAATCCTATCTTATTAAATATTATTTTACAATTTCAAAGATAACATATTATTTATTTAAATTGTTACCATAAAATAACTTAAATATTTATTATATATTTAGGGCCAAAATTAAAAAACAATTTTATATATATTAAAATATTTTTTATTTATAATTTTATATTATTTATAAATAATTTTAATTTTTATATATATATATATATATATATATATATATATATATATATATATATATATATATATATATATATTAAAAAATTTTTTAAAATTAAAAAAATTTTTTAAAATTTGAAAATTATAAAATTTTAAAATATTTTTAAAAAAATCCCCCGGCTTAAAAGTTTAACTTTCTTTTTTTTAAAAAAATTATTGCATTTTGATTTCCCGAAAATTTAGATATATTTTTTTTTAAAAAATTTTTTTAATATCTTAATTTTAGGCAAAATAAAAGGGAAAAAAGAAACTGGAATCTTATTTTAATTTTATTAAATTCCCCGGGGCAAAAAAAATATTTATTGATGGATATTTTGGTGTAAATTAACACAAAAATTAACTGATAAAAACGGAAAAAGCAATTTTTAAATGGAAACCCCTATTTTATTTTTTATCGTATTTAGCATTAAAAAAAAGGTAATTTTTTAATTAGTGTATTTCAAAATTATAGTTTTCGAAATAATTGACAATTTAACATTTGTATTGTAAAGGCATGGATCTTTAATTTTGTTATTGTGGGCCATGACTGGGGACGTCATGGCCATAATACAAAATTAAAACCCTATAGCACACAATAAAAATGTTAAATTTCAATTATTTCAAAATTGCATTTTCGGAAAACCACTTAATACAAAGTTACCTTTTTTTTTCAATGTTAAATACGATAAAATATAAAAGTGGGGGTTTCCATTTGAAAAAATTGACTTTACATTTTTTATCAAATAATTTTTTTTACAATTTTATTTTTTTCCTGTATTTATTTAAACCCCAAAAACTCCCCTTAATATACAAATTGGGCCTCTTTTCAAGGAATTCAACAATTTAAATAGAGCATGCCATAGAAAAATTTTCCCTTATTTTTTGGGGTTTCAAACTCATTTTGACATAAACTTCAAGATATGTCGAAAATAATTAACTTGGTATAATTTTCACAAAACATTCTAGAATTTTCTGAGGAACCCCAAAAAACAATAATAAGTATTCCATTAAAAAAAAAGTAAGCATCGACTTCCGGGACAACGGAAGCACCATCGAAATATTTTAGACGGGGTCCTCTTATCGATTTGTAAACTACCAAATTTTAAAAAAATTTTTTTTTGCTAAGTTTTAAATTGACCGCCGTTCTGTGGACACCCTTATATTACCAACGGCCTTTGCCGCATCATAACACCGTTTCCCGTGAGATCTGTGAGGCTAAGCGACGCTGGGCACGTTAGTAATTGGATGTGTAACCACCAGTGAACACCGTGTGCCGTTGCGGTGTGGTTCGGAACCCACGTTAAACTGTAGGTCTCATCTGGCTGACTTAATTCAGATGTTAATGGGGGTAGTTTAGAGGTACCTAGTACTCCATACAAGCTTCGTGAACTGTTATAAAGATTAAAAGTTTGAAAAATTGAACAAAACTGCATCCGACTAAAATTTGAGCAAGAAAAATTTTACGCAAGAAATCTGAAAAAACACCTTAGGGCTGCCTCAATCTCGCAGTATGTCCTGGGACATGACATTCTTACATTACAAGTTTTTGTACAGAATAAATGTTAATAATAGGACAGAAAAATCAGAGCGGAGAAAAATATCTATTTTATTTACTTAAGACTATGTTTTTAGGCTGAACCAACTTTTCCGACACTAAAACTAATTGTGCGTCGATTTTTGTATGTTTAATCCAGTATTTTTATTGCAAAAACTTTAGTTAAAACTGTTAAACTAAAAAAAGAAAACACAAAATTTCGACACAATTCTGGTCATAATTTTCGGAAAATTTTTTCTATATGTAAAACAGCTCTAACACTTTCAGTTAATGTATTTATATTACATGAGTTGTAACTTTACCGACGATGTTACATTTTTAAACTCCCCCTAATATATTCTATAACAATAACAAGCTTATAATTTTAATGTTTAAAGGTACCGTGTTCATGTTTAGAAAGGCGTTATAAACCACGCCGAAATTTACATGCCCATATCTTGTGAAACCACTATTTTATGACCCATAAGACCTACACTCTACACGTAAGAGGAAAGCAAAAATTCACATTCTGTTACACTGCCTTAAACAATTCTGCTGGTCGATAAAGTTCCTTAAACTTTAACCCAGGTATTTACTAAAAAGTGCTAATTGAGTTTAGGAATTTCAATTACTGTTTTACCTTAAACGTGTAATTTGTACTTTAAGACTTACATTACTAGTAGAAAATATTAGTTATAATTATTACCATACATTTATTTTTTGTTTACTAACAAACAGCATTAAATTTGTTAGTAACCCAAAACTGTATAAAATGATATGATATTAACCATTAATAAATACATTAATTTGTGTAATATTATATAGGTATATATTTTTTTCTTTAATCAAGCAAATATTACACTCGCACAATTCAATTCCTGGATTTTCCCATTTCTGTTTTTTATGACCTTAAATTTCTTCTCCATTCTAGGTACTTTAAGGGTGGGGGATAAAATAAATCTATTTATTAAAAGTAATGCTACATTAGAGTATAACATTCAAAGAATTTTAGGTAAAATTTTCATGAAGATAGATTAAAAAATACGGCAATAGCAGCAATTATTTGGAAGCGTCTCGGAAAAAAAGTTGAATTTCAGTGCCCCAATAACAAGGTGCTGGATCATCTAAAATCAAAAAACTAAAGTTTTTTCGTTAGATAACCTTTTTCTCCAGGTAACTCGGGAGGGGGTTTTTCGAAATTTCAATTTTTCACTTATTGGGATCACTAAAGTAAAAAACGTGATTTTTGGGAAAAAAAATCGGCTAATTTGTTACCTACTGTAAAAAAAAATAATAACAAATTTGAAAAAAACTTTTCCGCGTTACCTCGTAAGTTATGTACAGAAATAGGGTTCAAATGTTTAAAAAGATCGGTGCTTTGTGGAAAAAACGCTTTATAGTTTTGAACACTAAAAAATTTGTGTTAATCGTTCATAAGCGAGTTTTATTGGCTCACCTTACTTACCGCTGTATCTTCGTTAGATTGGCTCCGATTCCTTTCAAATTTTTTGCACAATATTATTAAAAGATTCTCCATTCACAAAATCAAATTGAAAAAATGCAAAAAAAGTTTAAAAATGTTATCCTCTTCCTTAAAGACGAAGAAGCGAACAAAGTAGGAAATTCTAAGCCATTCCAGATGGATTGTAAATGGATGCATATGAATGGCACTCCGTTTGTTTATTGAAAGCTGACGAAGAAGGAATTATATTGGCTAATTCCTAATAAAGCCGCAAAATATCTATAAAAGAGTGACAGATCTCCTACAGCTCCTCGGTGGGCAAGGGCATGAAGAATTTTTGTAAAAGTGAGCCATTAATAAGGCGAACGGCTCTTTTTTGGATGGAGTAGTGGGAGAAGCTATTTCCCAAACATGGGTAAAATATTTTAAAAAAGGCCTAATTTAAGATAAATACAAAGCATACAGATTGAAAAGGGACAAATACTTTGTGGGTCGAGAAAGAAAACCAAGCTTTTTTGAAGCTGCTATGGGTATTGATATAATTTGTTTATGCCAATTAAGGTTTTTCTCAAAAGTAACACCCCCAAGATTCAGGACTTGACCGCACATGTGTAGAAAATGACAGACTTTTTTGCCGCAGCAAACATAATGTGTCTATAGGCATTAAACTGAATAAGATTTTTTTGTACCCCAGTCCAATATTATTATGCAAGTTCTTGTAAAAGTAATACTGTATTATTTTGCACACGTTTGAATTTTTATATATTTATATTTAATATATTAAGAAATACATGTTTTTGAATAGTTCACTTATTTTAATTTGTTAAATTAAAAAAATTAATCTTTTAATAAATTTTTTGTTTTTTAAAAATCTTAAAAAAGCAGCATTTTTGATCCTTCTTTAAACCACATAAAAAACAATATAAAAAAAAATGAAACAAACCAACTCAAACATTTTTTATTATCTCTAAGTTAAATGTCAAATTTCTTTAATCTTAGGCTAAGTTTAAAATATAAAATTTATTTTATTATTTGTATTTAAAGGATATAAATTTATAACCAAAATGTAAAATAATATATATATATATATATATATATATATATATATATATATATATATATATATATATATATATATATATATATTTTAACGTTAATTTAGCAAACATCTGTAACTATTTATTGTCGAGGAAGTATTCCAAATGTCAATAAGATTTATGCATAAACATCTTCCTTTAATCCCGATTCAACAAAAAGAACACCAGCTGCTGATTTTTGTCAGTTATAGTTATATATATATATATATATATATATATATATATATATATATATATATATATATATATATATATATATATATATATATATATATTATATATATTCAAAATATATGAAGAGGTTAAAAACTTTAGTTTGATTTTATCGAAAAAGTCTTACTTGATAAAAATTTTACTTCTAAGAGTAAGATTGGAATAGAAACATTTAACATATTTTATAGCGGTGTTCAAAAATTGAAAAACTTAAAATTGTACAAGAGTAAAGTGCATTTATTTAAGAAGATATGGAAATAAGTTACTAGGAAAAGTTGTTTAAAATTAAAAGATAGTCTGTAATACCAATTTTCGAAAAAATCGGCCTACTTTTATTTATTTGTGATAAAATTTATTTTAATATCAATTTAAATTTTTAATATCAATTTTATCATTTTTTTTGCTGCTAAGTAAGCATTTAAAGCTGACGATACTGCGGCTAATGAATTATAAAAGCGAAGTATCAATAAAGCTTGTCACTATCAACGCCTACTAGTACAAAAATTTGGAATTAGTTAATTGATAATGAAATTTTAATAACAAATAAATTAAAGTGGGCCGATTTTTTTGAAAATTGGTATTAGAGACTACCTTTTACATTTGAACAACATTTTCTAGTAACTTATTTCCATATCTTTGCAAATAAATGCACTTTACTCTTGTACCATTTTAAGTTTTTTCAAATTTCTGAACACCGCGTATAAAATATGTTAAATGTTTCTATCCCAATCTTACTCTAAGAAGTAGCAAAATTTTTTATGAAGAGTAGCTTTTTTCGATAAAATCAAAATTAAAAAAGTTTTTCCTCTTCAACGCCTTTTCCGTGGACATACTGTATATATATATATATATATATATATATATATATATATATATATATATATATATATATATATATATATATATATATATATTATATAGTATGTATTTAAAATATAGCAATAAGAGGGAAAAAGGTAGAGAGGCTTATAGCCAGTAACTTTTTTAATTAAAATTTCATTATAAACCTTTTTTAATCAATAAGAAGCACTAAAAATAAGACCAACAATACCACACAACGCGCTCAATTGAATCATATAAAAAATCATCATAAAAAAATAGGTTAGCTCGATACCGACATAAATTAATTGAAGTAAAGATGATAATTAAATTTAGTTAAAAACGTTTTATTAACACCATTTTGTTGAGGGCTTGAAGTTAATACTAATACTAATGTTAATACAAATACCTAAATTAAAATCTAATTTATAAACTTAGCCAGTCTACCACACCATATGGAATGTCATTTGCGAAAATCGTTAAAAAAAATCCCGCAGTTTTAAAAGTCAGTCCTCTGGTCTAGAGGACACACTAACAATCAGTCATCTCGCAGATTGGCACCCCTAAACTTGCACCTTTAAAAAAATACTCTTTTGCTTTCTTCTTTTTCTTTTATGAACTACCATTACGTTCTTTACTTCGATTTAAAAAAAAATAACATCCTAAACTACCTAATGGTTACAACAAAATTTTAAAAAATTCGATGTTCACTACTTTTTGTTGGGTAGTATACCTGACTTAAAACAAATCTTTGATTCAATAAAACTTTTACCAATAAACGCTCGACTTTTCGCCCATCCTCCTAAGATTAAAAAAACAAAAGAACACAACGTCATCGTGTCAGCGGCATAACGAAAAACAAAAGAAGGATGGGAACTGTCACTAGGTGTAAACATTCAAAATCGAGGCAGACGGGCTTTATGTGAATGAAATTTAAAAGGAAAAAGGTGTTCGTTTATTATGTATGAAATATTTACAGGATGAGTAAGTTATGTTTTTAGCAATATTTTACATTGGAAGAGGAATAACCTTTATTTACGGAACTAGTTGTAAAATAAATGGTCGAAGGCATGTATAACGACATACATTAGCTTAGCGCTAGGAAGCAACCAGAACTGAAAACTCAAAAATTCATTATACAGTAGAATCTCGATAAGAAAAGGTCAAGCAAAAGGTTACAAATCTTAAGTTATCGAGTTTTTAACTTATTGGAAGTGGAAGCTAGCGAGGTTTAAAAAATTCAAATGTTGACTTAATGATGTTTAGTTAGAGGATATGTTAGTGTATTCAATTTTTGTTTCATTTTACGTTTTTTTACTATCTTTTACTTTTATACTTGTATTAACGAGCTATTTTAATTAAAGACTGAAGTTCAAAGCAATAAAGTTAAAAAAACTCTTTTGTTTGTATACCCACCTACAATGAGTCACTAATAAATACTTTAAAGTTATGGTTAAGAAGGCCACCAAGGGTACTACTTTAAATCATCAAGGGTCAAAGGAAAAATTATTTGTTTAAGTTATAGAGGTTTTGAACGGAGCAACGGAGGTTTTCTGCTTTGGAGGGAAGGGGTCGCAATTTTTTTTTAAGTTGCCGAGGTTTTTATGTTATCGAGGTTTGACTTATCGAGATTCTGCTGTAATACACACGAAGGCTTGATGCCCTGTAGGTCTAAAAAAATAGGGGATAATTTATCGATAAGGGACTTATACAGGGTGTTCGAAAAATAGACGGAGATATTGTAATGGGCGATTCCTTGTCTAAAAATATGAGAAAAAGTTTCTATAAACATGGGTCCGGAAATGCACAGTTTTCAAGATACAGGGTAATAACTTTTTGAAAAAATAATAATTTTTTCAAAAAGTTATTACCCTGTATTTTATTAATATTTTAAAAAATATTTACTTGATTCTTTTGAAATTTGGCAATACTATTTGTTGTATTAAGAGACTAATTTACCCCTAAATAGTTTAAAATTATAAGCCCCAGTGGCGTCCCGGGAGGCATCTTAGCGAATTAAATTTGGCAAAAAAATGTACGCCTGCCTTTCTTTCAACTTTAATATTTGTTGCTTGATTAAGTGTCTAAAAATACTTCTTCACCTCTTGTATTTTTTTCGTATCTTACTTCCTTTTTCGAGAAAAAAAAATAAAAACGGTTTTATTGCATGCCACTGGACTAAATTGGTTTATTAATATTTGCTAAAAAAATTAAAGGTGCCCTGGAAAACAAAAAAACAAAAAAATTTCTAGAAAAGAGTTTTAGTGCAACAACAGCTACAACAAATGTTGGCAATGTTCACCATCCATTTCTGTACACGTTCTCACTCGACGAATCATTGAACGACGAACTCGAGCTAAAATTCGAGGTCTATTTCTCACTTCTTCGCAAACATTTACAATTTTATTTCTTAACTCTTCTATTGTTTGTATGGGAGTGGCGTAAACCAGAGTTTTAAGGTGTCCCAATAAATAAAAATCTATTGGATTTAAGTCAGTGGCGTACTTTTTTTTTGTCAATTTTATTCGCTAAGATGCCCCTCGGGACGCCACTGGACCTTATAATTTTAATCTATTTAGGGCTAAATTAGCCTCTTAATACAACAAATAATATTGCCAAATTTCAAAAGAATCGAGTAAATATTTTTTAAATATTAATAAAAAACTAATATTTTTTTAAAAAGTTATCACCCTGTATCTTGAAAACTGTGCATTTCTGGACCCATGTTTATAGAAACTTTTTCTTATATTTTTAAACAAGGAATCGCCCATTACAATATCTTCGTCTATTTTTTGAACACCCTGTATATTTAAAGGGTTCCATAAAAGAGGGCGGGTACCCTAGGGTAGTCTGTGGTCTAGAGAAGAGAATAAGAAATTTTTTGGGGAGTGGAGGGTGATTATTAAGGGAAACGGCTCGTATTTTGATGAAATCAAGAATGCCAAAATTTGTGGGAAAGGCCAAGGAAAGGTTTTACGGAAATTTAAGAAAGGGCCAAAAAAATTAACACCATGCGAGCAAGAAAGTCATCGGCCTACGGTCCATGGAAGCAAGGCAAGCAATACTTCCCCTAGAATTATCAACCGAACAAAATTCTAACATTGAAAGTTTTGACAAATATCAATATTATTTCACTCATTCCTCATTCCTTAATAAACTGAAACATTCTAAATATAAAGGAAAATACATTATATGTAGGTGAGTTTTTATAAATGTCTTCCTTTTTTTCAAATTTCACTACACGCGCCTGAGAAAGTACTTTATTTTTTTAGTTCTGCACAAAACTACATCCAAACAAGGTAAGTATATTGCAAAAGCTTTTAAAAAGACTTAGCTTTAAATGATTTGCATTTTCCTTTTTAATATCCTATAACAACTAGACCTTAGAAGAAATACTGTTAGACTATTTGGTTGATTGGTTTGAACGGAGTTGGTCGGAGAAGTTCGCCTCCCTTAATTAGGTCTAGTAGACACTATGTCTCTTTTGTATGTCACTGCATTACAGTCATATATTATGTGTAAGGTTGTTTTCGCCTCCTTCCCGCAAAGCCTGATCGTTGTGTAGGCAAGTGTTTCCTTAGGTGACAGTGAACTGTCAGAAGTCCTACTACTTGTCTTATCTGAGTGAGCCTCAGAAGGAGAACTACAGATGTTAGTGTTTTAAAATGGTCCCCTAGCGTTAGCTTTGCATGCCTTTTACCAGAAGACGCGATCTAAATATAGTTTTTGGCACCATTTGCTTATTATTGTTTTTATCGATTGTTTTAATATTCCGAAGGCTGGCTCTGGAGAGTTAACTTTTTTAGATGAACCGGCTCCTGCTAATTCATCTACTTTTTCATTGCCTCCTATTCCCGAGTTTCTAGGAAACCAGAGTAGTTATATTCTGTTGTTCCTGATGACAAGTCCATTGTGATCTTGGACGTAAAACGATGGGAATTCCAGGATATCAAGGCAGCTTGACTGTCTTAGAGAATGCGTATGTTTTGGTTGTGATATCTCCTTTTTACGGTCTCTTGAACACGTGCTTGAACAGCATAGATTTTCTCCTGATATACCAGAGTCGCTCTGGGCCTTGCCTGAATAAACCAGCAAAACCAACATCATCTATCTTTAAACCATAAAGCCTCTGAAAAGTGCTAAAGCTGTTTCCTTTGATCATATGACATATTTCAGGACTGCAGCTGACTTTATATTGTTTATCAAAGTTATAGATCGCGGTAATGTAGTCCGATCCTATCGGGGGTTTTATTCATAGAGCTGCTGTTCTTTATTCCATAAAGAAAGGCCGCTTTTCCTGAAAAAGGCCTTCCTTTTTGGAAAAAAAAAAAATAAATTTCCAAATTTGGAAGTCTAAACCCGAAAAAATGGCTTATTTCTTCAAAATTTTGTTTTTCGTAAAAAAGTTGAGGTAAAATTAACCCAGCCCACTACTAAGATCTTACCTGTCAAATTTTTAGGAAAAAATTTCTTGTAAAATTTTATTCCTTTAAAAACATTTATTCTAAAGAATGTCCAATTATTAAATTAATAATTAGTTAAAATACAGCGATTCTCCCTATAGAGCTACATTTGTCCTTTTAAAAAGCTTTAAATGCAGTAATACCTTGTTACACTTCTTTAAAAGTTTATTAAAAGTGCTGCTAATAACTCATTAAAAATGCTGATATTAGCAGCACTTTTTAAGAGCTTATCAAAAGGTCAGGAGAAGCTCTACAGAGAGAATAGTAACAAAGACTTAACCATGGTACCATTATATATTTGGGGTCACTGAATCCGAATCCAGGGTCAGTTTAACTCCATCAGGTCAGAATCAGGAGCATTTAAAGGTCAAATCGCAACCAAATTTGATGGGGGTCAAAGTGACCCCGGATTTGGATTCAGCGACCCCCAAATCATAAGGATGATAAATATGACCCTGATCTGACTTTTTTTTGTGGGGCTGTGTAATTAGACATTCTCTTTTATTTTTTATAAAAAATAAAAAACGATTTTTTAAAATTTAAGGGTAGTATTTGATCTTAACCCAACTTTTTCACGACCAACGAATAGCATATTTTCATAGGCTTTTCACAGAGGTGCCACAAGGGGGGTATTGTCATTTAGGGTTTTTAAGTTAGTGGGGTTGGGGCTTAAAGGATTGGTCGAGATGTTTTAAAAACTTCATTTATATTCCTCCCCGGGCTTTATCAAAAGGGTATGTTTTATTTTTTGGTATCTTTCCTGGTTTAAAATTATATCCATGGTAAGTTTTAAAAGACACACCCTCTATAATTTATCAGCATATCATACCCAGTTTACAGAAGACTTGACAAACTATGTAAAGTTACTTGTAACATGCCTTTGTACTCTTTGCATAAGTTGGTGCGTGGCCGTAATAAGCTTGTTTGGCGGCATGCAAAGGGCTTTGTCAACTATAATAGGGCTTTATACCGAAGTGATCAATTAGGTTGTTAAGGGCAACAGGTTGCTCTATATGCGGGGCTTCTTGGGATGTAACAAAATATAAATAAAGAAAAACCAAATATATCATGTATATTTTTTAAACATTTATATGCTTTCCAAGTGTTAGTTAGTGTTGCCACTATACAGAAAGGTTTATAAATGTACGAATAAAATTGTTTTGATTTTTTAGTGATAATTCTGTGGGTATATATTGTTTTTTTAAATTCAAGCTTGGAATTTTAATTATATTGGGGATGTGCAAAAAATAAGCTTACAAAATTTTTATAGATTTAAGTGAACTTATATCAAAAATTGCTTATTTGGCAGGTAGACAATGAAATTTGCGAATAAAGGTTCTTTTCTGGATGCTCCCCCAGGGAAAAATCGGACTTTAAAGATCAGATCCTTTATTTGTATTTTTTCGTAGATTGATTAAATTTTATTGCTAAATGCTAAATATTACAAAAATATCTGCATTTTTCTTGAAATTAGAGACACCTGAAATATTTGCATAGGAAAAGTGTCGAGTGAAAAAATTTTAACTGGCTATGGTGTTTAGAAAAACATATTTTGTGGAATTTGGGATTTGACAATAAAATCTGATCCAATTCATAAAGAAATACAAATAAAGGATACGGTTTAGAGTGTAGGATTTTTTCTTGAAAGCACCCATTAAAATTCCTTTCTTTCGCAAATTTCAAAATAAAAGTTTTCTTTACCAAATTAATCCCTTGAGGTCAATTGGATATGGTATATAATTGGTGTGGGTCCCACATTTCAGATTAAAAAAAAAAATATCTTTAGATTCACTACTGGCAATCCCTTCCTCTAAAAACAAATCCTGAATACGTCCCTGGTTGCTACAAACCTAAAGTTGACGGTGAACTAAAATCTAAATCCACCTAAATTGTAAAAATAAAAAAAGTTAATCAAAAGTGATTTAGTGGTAACTCCTTTAAAAAATATTACATTGTAGTAATAAAAAATATGTATCATATAGTCGACATTTTAAAAATAATAATAATAATCAAAATTTAAATAGGAGGCCGTGACTTGGTATTTAAGTCTTATTATTAATTCTAAATACCTTTTTTTACATTTTGTTATATTTTTTAAAATAAGGGTGCTTTACTCTTAAGCAGTTTTCAATTTATTTCGTATATTCTTTAACTTTTAATAACTACTGCTAATATATGGGCTTCATGCACCAAGGAGTATACCTTGAAAAAATCCTTAAAACCGATATTTTGATTATAACTTGTAAAGTATTGTATTTAGACAAAAAAAAAATATAATTAAAGGTTCGGGAAAAGTCCATAATTTATGTCATATAAAATTTCTTGTAGCTTTCATACTTTCTAGGATATTGACGTATAAAATTTTCTTTGGCCTAAATTTTAGGTTAGGAACAAGATATCGACATACGGTATTCGCAAACTTGTTAAGGATCATTAGGTCATTTATATATATATATATATATATATATATATATATATATATATATATATATATATATATATATATATATATATATATATATATATATATTTATCTTTTTCTTAACCATTTTATAAATTATTATTTGTAGAGTTTTTTGGGTATAGGTTGACAAATAAATTTGGGGAGCAATTTCAGCACAAGCAAAAATACATTGGAATGACTACACAACACCTAGAAATGAGAATTAACGGTCATAAATATACTAAAAACGCCTCCACCGCATTACACAAACATGAGTCTCAAAAAACCCAAGCACGAATTTAACTTTAAAGAAACAAAATATTGACTCAGACTCAAACTACCAAAAATTAAAAATAAAAGAAATGATTGGATCAAAAAAAAAAAAATCCCTAAATGACAAAAAGATATAACAGCCTTAGTCAAATTTACCATAATTTAATAAACCCAAACTAAATAGGAGGAAAAAAATGTATGTGTGTGGTATGTGTGTATGTATTTTGGTATGTGTGTATGTATATGTATGTATGTATGTCTATGTATGTATATATGATATTAGACTGATCTGTATAATTTAAATTAAAAAAAAAAAAACATCCTGTATACAAAAAAAAAAATATTAGAATAAATTTTATCGAAATAAAAAAAAAAAAATAACATTCCTTTAGACGGAACTAAGTTCTGAAATAATCAAAACAACTCCAAGGTATGTACTTATCCTGTATTTTTTGGGTTTTTTTTTAAAGGGGAATTTTTAATCTGTTTTTAAATATGACGTATATAAGTTTAAATGTGTATGTCTAAAAAAACAATTTTAATCTGGGAGGTTTTTTAAAATTTTTTTAATTGTAATTTTTTTAAAATTTTTTTAAAAATTTTTTGAATAAAACTTGAAAAAGCACAATATAATGTGCGAAACGTTGTGCTGAAATTGCTCTCCAAATTTTTTGTCAACCTATACCCCCAAAAAAAACTTACAAATAATAATATATATATATATATATATATATATATATATATATATATATATATATATATATATATATATATATATATATATATATATCAGATTTTATGTCAAATCCCAAATTCCACAAAATATGTTTTTCTAAACACCATAGCCAGTTAAAATTTTTTCACTCGACACTTTTTCTATGCAAATATTTCAGGTGTCTCAAATTTCAAGCAAAATGCAGATATTTTTGTAATATTTGGCATTTAGCAATAAAATTTAATCAAATCTACGAAAAAAATACAAATAAAGGATCTGCTCTTTAAAGTCCGATTTTTCCCTGGGGGTATCCAGAAAAGACCTTTATTTGCAAATTTCATTGTCTACCTGCCAAATAAAGCAATTTTTGATATAAGTTCACTTAAATCTATAAAAATTTTGTAAGCGTATTTTTTGCACATCCCGAATATAATTAAAATTCCAAGCTTAAATTTAAAAAAACAATATATACCCACAGAATTATCACTAAAAAATCAAAACAATTTTATTCGTACATTTATAAACCTTTCTGTATAGTGGCAACACTAACTAACACTTGGAAAGCATATAAATGTTTAAAAAATATACATGATATATTTGATTTTCTTTATTTATATTTTGTTACATCCCAAGAAGCCCCGCATATAGAGCAACCTGTTGCCCTTAACAACCTAATTGATCATTTCGGTATAAAGCCCTATTATAGTTGACAAAGCCCTTTGCATGCCGCCAAACAAGCTTATTACGGCACAGCACCAACGTATGCAAAGAGTACAAAGGCATGTTACAAGTAACTTTACATAGTTTGTCAAGTCTTCTGTAAACTGGATATGATATGCTGATAAATTATAGAGGGTGTGTCGTTTAAAACTTACCATGGATATAATTTTTAAACCAGGAAAGATACCAAAAAATAAAACATACCGTTATTATAAAACTCGGGAAGGAATATAAATGACGAATTTTCCAAAACACCTCGACCAATCCCTTAAGACCCAACCCCACTCACTTAAAAACCTTAAATGGCAATACTCCCCTTGTGGCACCTCTATGAAAAGATTGTAAGAAAGTTGGAGTAAAATCAAATACTACTCTTAAATTTTATAAAAATCGTTTTTTATTTTTCAGAAAAAAACACCAGAGAATGTCTTATTATACAGCCCCACAAAATAAAAAATTTGAAGGTCCGAAAGACATGACCTCGGTGTGTTGGGAGTCGCTAAATCCAAAGGCATTTCAAAGTCAAATCTGCAAAATTAATCGCAACCAAATTTGAAAAGTGTATACTTATGCTTTTGAGGTCGCTGAATACGAATCCGTTTGACTCTATCGGGTTATGGTAAAGAGATATTTCAAGGACAAATCAGCAAAATAAG
Organism: Listronotus oregonensis; assembly: GCA_019359885.1. Taxonomy (NCBI): domain Eukaryota; kingdom Metazoa; phylum Arthropoda; class Insecta; order Coleoptera; family Curculionidae; genus Listronotus; species Listronotus oregonensis. The sequence goes on along the minus strand of JAHBCN010001333.1, from coordinate 374,797 downwards.
ACAGCCTCACAAAAAAAAATTGAAGTCCGAAAGACTAGACCATCTGTATCTTTTTGGAGCCGCTTAATCCGAATTCGGCGTCAGTTTGACCCCATTAGATCAGAGTCATAAAAAAAGTTGAAGGTCCGAAAGACTTGACCATGGTATCCTTATGATTGGGGGGTCGCTGAATCCAAATCCGGGGTCAATTTGACCCCATCAAATTTGGTTGCGATTTGTCTTGAAATGCTCCTGATCCTAACCTGATGTAGTTAAACTGACCCTGGATTCGGATTCAGTGACCCCAAATACATAATGGTACCATGGTTAAGTCTTTGTTACTATTTCTCTGTAGACTGTACCTGACCTTTGATAAGCTCTAAAAGTCTGTTACCATTTTAATGAGCATTAACAGCACTTTTAATAAGTTGTTAAGGCACATTAGGCTATTTTTTAAATAATATATATATATATATATATATATATATATATATATATATATATATATATATATATATATATATATATATATATATATATATATATATATATATATATATATATATATATATATATATATATATATACCGATGAATTTAATTTTTTGAGAAAATTATAACATTTATAGCCCGAAAATAGCTCTTTTAACTAACTCAAGTTTGTTAAAATCGGCTCAGCCATTTCGAAGTTACAGGGTATTTTTTACAGAACCCTTTGAATACCCCCTCCACTTTATTTTTAGAGATACAGCAAAAATTGTCAAACAAAAAAGGTTTAGATTGTCCTTGACTTTAAAGATCAGGTATTTTTTTGTTAGGTTAATATAGCGGAATTTACAGAAACATCCTTTTTTAAATTCAAGATTGCAGTTACGCTCTCCAGAGGCCATTTCAGAAACTTGAAAATATTTTTCCAAGTTTTTTCTTGCCCGTTTTACTAATATTTTTTCCAGACGAGTACTTTAATGACAGTTCACGGCCGTGTATCATACAACGTTTTATTTCATACTGTTCTATCTTTTTTAAATAAGTAAATTAAAGTGTAAATATTCGGATAATATGAAGGTGTCAGTGTTGTCAAAATAAGCTAATAGTAGTAAATCAGAAGATGTACCTGCCTCTGTAAATAATTGAAATAATTCAAACTGCAGTATTACCGTTAACGTTTATAAGTAATTTTATTGTAATTTGATTAATAATAATTGTTTAGAATTAACGCTGTGTTAGTAAAAATACTTAATTTCAGTTTCAGTCCGGTAAAGTTACTTTATCGGCCTAGTGATGTAATGTATTATTTCCCGGACTCAAACTGACACCGTAATGTAGTTACTTAAGGTACAGTATGAAATAAAGGTCTTTTTTGACTGATGCTCATTTTTAACCGGTGCTGTTTTGGCCTTGCCCCTTTTTTTAAAAAGACTAAATCTCTTAAAGAAAACTAAAAATTGATTTTTTCGATAAAGTAATATTAACATATAAGTGCCAAATTTTAATAATCCCTACAAATACCTGATAAAATATAAAATTATATCTTCTTTATAAAAAAATCACTGTTCATTCATAGATTGATTGTTTGCACTTTGCAAATGTTAGCTATCATTTACCGTTAAACCAGCATTACATTCATCAATGTTTTGATTTGTTTATGTCAGTTAGTAGTCTTGATTTTAATCTTCGATTAGCACAGGAAATTTGCTCAGTCATAATGGGAAGTCTGGTAAATTTAATTCCTTTTGTTGCAAAATAAACAAAAAAAACCTATTCTTAAAATATCTAGGTCAAAAGATATTGTACATGTTAATTTTGATTAATGGCTGTGTATTATTACATTCGAACATTTGTTATAAATGTGGGATTCTCATTTTTTATCTTGTAACAGTCTATGAAGGTTAAAGCTTAAGTCTTAACGAACCATGTGTTCCTTAGGTAAGGTAAGGGGTAGTTTATTGACACGAGATTTAAAGATTTGGAGCTTTGGAGGAGAAGGAAGGATCTTTACAGACAGGGCCGTTCTTATCAATTTTGGCGCCCTGGGCTATAAACCATTAGCGCCCTAGGGCCTAGAATTTACTAAAATGGAATTTAATAAAAATGTAGGGTTATTCGTAGAAAAATTAAATTCAAGTCTCTTGGAAAAGTTTAAAAACGTCGAACCCAGCAATACACTTGCAATTTGCACATTTTTAGATCCAAGATGTTAATTATAACCGTTATCTGACGAGTCTTAGGCAGCTAATTTAAAGAAAAAAGTAATAGGAACGGTGACATCCATGATTTTGGAATCTCATTCGGTTAAAGAAAAAACAACCGTGGTCTATTCTTTACTTTTTAGTACATGTATTACTATTAATTTATATTTTGTTTACATATAAAGAAATCATTTTTAAAATTTTGTGATTTGAATAACTTAACAGTACTTATTAATAAAAAAACTACCCTAAAATATTGTATTGTTAAAACGTCCAAAATTTAACAACCCTTAGTAAAGAAATAGTTAAGCCTACATTTGGCTACATTAGGATTTGTGAGGTGCAAATCCACCGTTCAAACAAGGCTTCGATTCGGTCTGTTTACCACACAATTTTTTGTGATTTTTACAGCTATACTTCTTGCCAGACCAAATTATTAGTTCTCCGCAGTTTTACGCACATTTTTAGAATGAAAATTAGGACATGTTCTAAATTTTTGCCCTCACATTTTTGATATCAAATTTGAGCGCCAAAATATGTTTGCAACAGGTAAATACAGTTATATTTCTAAAAGCAGAAATGATATTAAAATGTGATCGTGTCAAACGGCCTTTTTAATTTGATCCATTATTTTGTGACAGATCAATTTATTCAAAAAGAAAATGATTCTGCAATAATTTAATAATTACCATTATTCTTTGCCTCTAATTAGTAGTGCGTTCTATTATGTAAGAAAGTTATTATTTAAATTAATCTATAATTGAGATGACCTGATTTTGATACTAGCTCAAATTACTAAGACCAGTTATAAGAAAACAAGGATTATTAAGTGATCTTAATGTTAGTTATAGATATGTTTTGCTTATACAAAATGTAACGGAATCCTTATTAAAAAATATTGATGATGCACGACCTTTTCTCCCCAGTTTGTAAACCAAATTTGGTTAAGGTTTTTTTATTATAACGTTTTTTTTAAGTTTTTTTAAAAATAAAAAATGTTAGCTTACGCTTATGATTTAGACACTCTGTCAAAATTGAGACCTTGCTTAACCATTTATTATTATGTCAAATTTGGTTCAATTGCGTTATTGTGTTTTTAAGTAAGTTTTTTCCACATACTACATCTTGAAAACACCGATAACCTTGTGTTCTTTTAATAACTTTATTCCTATTTTAGCCCTGAAAATACATGATCATATACCCCCATGACTTACACAATCTGTCATAATTGACACCTTGTTCCATCTAATTATTTTAACAAATTTAAATTGATTTAATATTCGTGTTGTTTTAATATAATTTTTTTTCATTTAACCCTTTAAAAATCCACTTAGCGTACGCCCATGACTTACATAATCTATATGAATCTGTAGATTTACCAAAAAAATTTGTGCCAAATTTGGTGTGGATTTCGTTTTCTGTTGCTGTCGTGAAAAAAAACTGACCACAGATATATTGATTATATACCGATGAAAATTTAAGTTATAAAAAACATATAGAATATTTTCGAAATTATCAATCACCTTTAATAGTAATTTTGTTTAAGATTCGGAATTATATACCCTTAAAATTGCTAAAAAGTATTTACTATAGTTTAGTACACTTAAAATTGCAATATTTGATTTAAATATGGGGTTCAGCAAACTCAAAAATATTAACACCTTTAACAAGACTACAAACCAAATAATTATTTTGATAATAATCATATATACAAATTAAAAACATGTATATTTATCCATTCCCTAAAATTTAAAGAAAAAAATTCAAATATCATACTTAGAAATATTAGTAACTTACATGGGCATAATACTAGACAAGCAGATTTATTAGAAACAATTTAAATTAAAAGTAATTTTGAAATGAGATCAATACTCCATACGGGAATTAAAATGTATAATAATCTACTAATAAAAATTTTAAAAATAAAAAAATTATCACTGTTTAAAATACAAATAAAAGATATTTAAAATTAATTTGACTGTTTTATTAATGAGTTCTTGTTAAAGTTATTTATTGTTACTTTTTTAAATGTTATATTTCCTGTAATAAACTGTATAGCTGTTTGGGAATTAAATAAATAAATTTAAAAAATCCCACTTAGATCTCGGAATTCCGACTTTTTTATCGGAATTTTGGCTTATATCTCGGAATTTCGTCTTAGATATAAGTCGGAATTTCGAGATCTAATTTGTACTAAAAAAAATAAAAATTGATGTGTCCCTTCTACGCCTTCGTACAGACACTAAGACACTAAAACGTCAATAAAATTTAAAAAAGTGTCTTAAATTCTTTGTATAAAGAAAAATTACCTTTTCTATTTGTTAATTTTTAAATTTATTACATTATATGTATGTTAAAATAACGGTAAAGTAAAAATCTTGCCGGAAAATTTCTTTCTTTGATGGCGTTTTGCTCTCACCGAATTATAGCTATTTTCTATACAAAAAGAACGGGAAATTACAATTCACATCACAATAAAAAATTACTTTCCTTTCTTGTCTGCGTAAACTGGACGTTTTTCCATAAATAACCAAAATTACCCCTCGCAAGACCTACAATAATGCCCTTAATAATACAATAATACTATCAACCCTAGCTTGGCATTAGCAACGAGGTATAAGATATAGAAATCTCTTTTAAAAAATAGGAACTTCTAGAAGACACTTATTCTTCTTAAAAAGATCGACACTATTATGGTTGCAGTGGAACAGAACCAATGTTCCCAAGAAAATTTTAAAAAACTGACGTCTCCAGTTGAACTAAAAATAGTGTGGGTTAATCATTTTTTGTTGGTTTTTAATATCTTTTTCTTACCCTACCTAAAATTGAACTTGGCCTTGTTTAACATCTAATTTTTTTCATAGATAACCTAACTTTAGATATGTAATCGCTAATCGCATTTATGGCAAGTTTACGCTAGCGTGCACTAAACAAACAATAAGGTTATCCAGCATGCGTACTTAAAATGCAGGACCAGTGCCGGACTAAGAAATTTTATAAATCAATAATAATTTATATTAATAAAAAATATTTGTTATATATTTAGATACTGAATCTTTTATTTTGCGTTTCTATACATATATAAATTATATTAGGTAGTAATATAAACAAAGGTAACAAAATTTATTTAAAAAAATTTAAATAGTACAAAATAGGGGCTAATAAAGATAGGGTTTGTTTCAAGACCCAGTCTTTGTACTCGCCGTGAAACGGTTTGAAACTGTTAGAATCCATAAAACCCGTATGTGTCGACTTTACACGGTTTTATGTCAGTTAAAAATGCCGAAGTTTAAACACTTTCTGTACATTAAAGGGTTCTGCTTTGCTTGGAGATCAGTAAAGGGATCGTGTAATACACTGTCACCTATCGGTTAGGAATTGGTTTATTTGACTGGACTTGCATATGGCCGTACAATAAACGGTTTTTTGCGAGATTGGAACAAACTTATAAACAGAATGGAAAAACATGTTGGTACAAATAACGTTAACTCTTTTTCCGCTTGGACTTATGTTTTCGATAGCGAAATAAGATATTGTAAACATCTTAAATGTATTTATACAAAACGAGCTTATTTTTACTAGAGGCAGCCAAGCCGTTTGGCAGTGCGAACAAGCGTGCGAGAAAGAAAAAGGAACCATAGTATAACTTTTCTCCGTGACTCCAACAATGAGCACGTTGGAGGGATAGAGAAAGGTTATACCGCTATTCTTTCTCTCTTGCACAAATGTTCGCTTTCCAAGCGGATCACCAAAAACCAGTTTATAAATTGAATATGAATAAATACTACCACTAAACACAAAATAAGTCAATAAAATAGTAAAACTTGTTTAAAATCTATAATTATATAGAAATTTTGTGTGATTTATCTAAAAAAATAAGGAGAACGAGAAACTTTTCCCTTTAATATATTTATTATTTTTAGTTAGATTTCATATCCGAAATTTTATTTAGAAATAGTGTAATTTGTATCAGCAAGTAAAGATTTGAGAAAACAATTTTTTAAACTTTTTTTTAAATCATTTTCAATAAAAAAAATCGGTTAACAAGCTTATTACAAAAAATATCTTGTAAAAACAATCTGGTCGTTCGAACTCATTTGTCATTACAGAAATGATATAACCCCTATAGACTGCGGGGTCTTAATCTGTTTTTGCACGAACATGTGCCAGGACAAATCGATTTTTGAGGAGAATAAAGGAAAAAAAGAAACTGCATTCCCGAAGGATCAAATATGAAGTTATATGTGTGAATGTGCCACTTTTTAGGACGCGCCGAAAAAAGCATTTTACTGGAAAGCAACAATATGATTTGCTACAAAATTAAATAAATAAATAAACTTAACAATAATCTTAGTTTAACGCGGATTATTTTTACTGTAATAATAAAGCTTAATCTGACCCAGCGTTTCCCAACCTTTTTTTCTAAGCGTAACACCTGACAAGACTTAAATCTTCCGGATCCACTTGATGGTGGGAATAAATATTACAAGGCTGCTTTACTTTTGAAATTTTTATTTTAATGAAATATTTGCAGTTTGAATTTTACTTACCAAACATAAAAATTTTACACCACATAATAAAAAAAGGAAAAATGTTCATGAGAAGGCTGAATTTGGTGATTTGAAACCCATATGGCAATGTCTGGTTTAATATTGTTCAGCCTGAAACGGAGATTATTTTCCACCCTTCTGAGTCCATTTTGATACTTATTTTTAATATACACAGGTGAAAAAATCTTCTCTCACATAAGTAAGTTGTGAAAGGCAATAAAATTGTAACTGCTTCTATAGCTAATTTCAGCTTATTCAGTTTGATAAATCCCTGGTTATATATACAGATGCTTCTAAAACAACAGAAGGTAATGGGGCAGCAATTTATGCTCCTTAGCTAAACAGTCAATTTAAATTTCAAATAGATAAAACATATAGTATCTTTACCTGTGAAGCCACAGCCATATCCGAAGCTCTTAATTTCATATTACAAAATGATAACCAATATCAACAATTTATTATTTTAACAGATTCTATGTCGGTTCTAAAGGCATTAGGTAACACGAAATGTTGGAAATATAAGATCAATCCAATACTATGGAACATTAAGAAATTAATAAGTAAAATTATATTACGTAACAAACAAATTTCCTTTATGTGGGTTAAAGCTCACACCGGAATAACCGGAAATAAAATGGTAGATTCTTTAGCCAAGGACAGTGCCCTTAATGGGCTACCTACCAATTATACCTTAAGCCTTAGTGATGCATGCAACACTCTAAAACTAGTTATGAATAAAAAGTGGAATTCCAGATGGAAAGATTTTTGTAAAAATACCCCTACACGATACTCACTGCTTACGGATAGTATCCAAGCCAAATTATGGCACAAGGATTTAACAGTCTCGAGACAGCTAGTAACTACCATTGTACGTATGAAATTAGGACATGCTTGTTTTTCTGCACATTTATACAAAATCCACATATTACCTTCAGACAAATGTGATGAGTGTCAAGTTAAATGTGATCTGGACCATATATTTTTTGAATGTAAAAAATTCAGCTTTAACATTAATAACATGTTTAGAACTTTAATTACTGAATGTAAAGTGAAATGTCCTTTTCATTTATTGCATCTTTTATCTCTAGAAAAGATAAAAGTGTACAACGTACATTTAACTTACTTAAAGAAAATTAATTTAAAATTATAAAAGTTATTATTCCTTATCCCAAAGTTCCTTTGGTTCAGCAGTCTAAACCATGTATGTCTATATTTTAAAAGCCGCCCTGACAGACCCCAGTGGCGTGAAGTCTGTATCCTTGTCCTTATGTATTAACAGCCTCCACTTACCTTTTATGATTGAATTAAAAATTAAATTAGCCATTTTGGAAAAACATGATTGGATGGTTATAAAACATTTTAATGATATTATATATAGTTCTTTTTCTTCTCTTTTTCTTGTATATATGTTTTTATTTTGCTGTTATATAAGTGTAAATAGTTAATAAACTAACACATTGTGACTGGCTAAATGGCACAATAGCCTCAGGCCAAAAAAAAAAATCTGAATAGTCTTAATTCCAAAACTCCAAGAAAGCCATTTTGGAAAAGGTTAAGTTTAAAAAACTGGCAGAAAAGTTTTTACGCAACTTTTCGATGTCAGCAAAGGGGGCTGTGCGTCAGGAATAATTAATTATTTTTTGGGTCTTTACGATTTTACGAAAGTATTGATTACAGGTTTAAATCAATCCAAGACAGTAGGCTTTAATTTTGGTATTTATTAACGACGTAGCGTACTGCGTACCACCACTATGGGGCGTGCGTACCATCAGTGGTATGCGTACCACAGGTTGGGAAACGCTAATCTACCTGATTATTACGACGTATATCTCGTGCATTTTTGAGGCGATCGACGCATACGATGCAACTCCATTCGCCTGAAATCCGCGATCAGATTAAAAAAAATTATTTATCTATACTAATATTATAAAAAGGAAAGATTTGATTGATTGTAGCATTTGTTTGTTGATTGTTTGTTTATGTAGTTGTTTGTTTGTTTGCATTGAATGGGCTCCGAAACTACTGGACTGATTAAAAAAATTATTTTACCATTAGAATCCTACATTATCCTTGAGGGACATAGGCTAGGAAAAATTTTAGGAAACTCACACCTTAAAGAGGGAGAATGGGGTGAAAGTTTGTATTGAACTTTATCATTTCTGGACTTAGAAGTAGAAAAATTGGTATTTAAGCTTTTGATTATGATCAAAAATGATATGAGAGTTGGTAATTAGGCTTCTGATTACCCAAAAAAATAGAAGACATCAGCTAAAAAAGGATTTTAAAAAACTCCCCCCTAAATGGGTACAATGGACTGGACTTAGAAGTATGAATATTGGTATGTAAGCTATTGATAACGACTAAAAATATGAAAATGTAGGCTATTGATTACGACTAAAATCTGTTTTAAAATTTTTGTAATTACATCCCGTGGGGTGTCAAAATGGGGATGAAAGTTTTATAAAAAAAATATCGTTATTTTTGAAGTTGTTAATATGGGAGTTGATAATAGGAAAATAGGAGACGTCATCAAAAAAAGGATTTTAGAAAACTTCCCCGTGAATGGATAGAATGGGGGTGGAGTGAAAGTTTGTATGGAACCGTATTTATATTACAAAATAATAACACAAAATACGATAAAATAAAATTTGCTCAGTTGCACGGCGCGCACTACACCGCGTAGTGTGTGACGGAAGACGAAGCGCGGGGATCGTGATGTCATGTGACGTGATAGAGTAGGAGGGAGGGAGGAGCAATATTTTGCGAGAACGGAAAAAGCCCAAAACAGCCGAAATTATGTAGTCAAAATGCTAGTAAATTAATAAAGCAGACAAATCAAAAATGAAAGTTAACGTAATTGCTAGTTTTAATTTGTGACCTTTATAAATCATTTTGTTGTTTTACTTAGAGTTCAGAAAAAGAAATAAAAACCAATTGAAAAACTAAATTTCGACAAAGGCATAAAGAGCAATCTTAAGGTTTTAACATTTACCACTCACACATTATTTAACAGTAGGTAATACGATTATAATCACAGCAATAGCTAATGTATTTTAATGTAGATTAATCGATTAAAATTAACCTTTAAAATATTGTGTGGCTGTGGCCCGTATTTAAGTTAGTCAATCTTAATATCATTGCTCTAAATAGTTAAACGAATCTGTTGCAACATGATACAGTCGAAATGCATTTGAATTATGTACATCTATTAATAATTTAAAGTAGCACGTACTGCTCCCTAAATCAATGAATAAAATATAAGTCATTTAGGACCGGTATATATCAGTAAATTATCTGAGAGTTAAAATACATTTCACGCATTGGGAACGTTTAAAAAATTGCAAATAATATTTCGACAGTTTAGTTCAAGATTTCGAGACCACCCGCTTATAACCAAACCCTGAAAGGAATATGAGGGTGTGCCACATATGTCAAAAAAAAGAACTTAAATCTTACTAGGAATTAAAAATGGCACACTTATGCGTAGAAGCCCACACTTTTGGCAAATCTGAAAAGCCCAGGTTGGCGACACTGCACAAATACACAGAATATCACCCAAGACAGTAAAAAACTATTTTGCAAAAATATTAACCGGTAACAAAATAAAAACACATCACATCTTTATTTACAAAACTGAATCGACTAAATCAACTCAATGGCATTTATAATGACACTAATTGGCACATAATTGACATTAAGTTTATTAACATTTATGCTGTTGCCAATATAAGTCCTAATTATTTTAAAAAATTCCTGTGGGAGTTCCAACGCATGGAGACAGTATTTTAGTTCTACGAAAGATAGGCCTGATAAAGGTGTATTAAAAGAGGATACCCCAGCTCCAAATGGTACTGTAAACCCATAATTTTTACAATATAAAATACCCCTAATAAAAGATGTACGAGAAAAAACAAACTTGGAGATTCTAAAAAAAATGTCACGAATATCTGTAATATAATACAACTGAAATACATTTAAATTATGTACACCTATTAATAATTTAAGGTAGCTGGACTGCTCCCTAAACCAATGAATAAAATATAAGCCATTTAGGGCCGGTAGGTATCATAGAGTATCTGGGAGTTAAAAGATATTTTTATTTACACACACTTCAGGAAAAAGAAAAAACAATTTGCAAATACGATGTTTATCACTTTGTTTTAAGATTCCACCAAGCATAAAATTTACATAAAAAGAAAAAAGATGAGGAAGAGGGATCCAAATATTTACACCCACTTAGATAGAGCTAGAAAAATTAGAATGCTTTTAGGACCGCACTGACAACTACTGTACAGGGTGTTTAAAAAAACGTGGGACATCGCTTAAAGGGAGCTTCCTTGGCCAAAAATAAAACAAAAATATGATAGAGAGAAGGAATTTTTCCTTATTTTCAAATCGAGTTTTTTAATTTGAATGAAACTTGGTATAGATAGAACACTGGCCGAAAACTGATGATAACCTCTTGTTGCTAGTGTATACCGGTGGTATAGTTTTGGGCAATTTTATTTTTTAAATATTTAGCCATAACTTTTTTGGTATTATTATTTTTGATAATTTGGTAAGTAATACTTATTCTCTACTTAGTTTTACATAAAAAAGGTGTTTTACTTAGAAACTTAATGCTTTTCGAGATATTTTATTTTTAAGCTTGCGTGGTACGAAAAAATAAAATAATAACAATTCTAATTTTTACAAAAAAAAATTAAACTGTCAATGAAACAACGATTAAATGCATTTATTTAAGCAAGTGGTGGATACTTCAAATTATTTCGGTAAAATTATCTATTGTCTTTAATTTTAAATCTTACTCTTTTCGTACCACGCAAGTTTAAAATTAAAATATCTCGAAAACCGCCAAAGTATGTAATTTATTATTTTTATCTTATTTTTGGCCGAGGAATCTTCCGATAAGAGTTGTCCCATATTTTTTGAATAACCCTGTATAATGAAGACAGTGTATAAGTAGGTACTAAATTTCTTTAAATAATAATCTTACCTTTACACCTTTTACAGAAAACATCATTTTCGTTCTTAACCTTGTGTCTGAAATAACAGTTCGTAACAACTCTGTTCTTTTAGTAATATAACTTATCCTACGACACAACCCCTATGCAGACTTAAGCAAGAGATAATAACAATAAAAGGAAATTCCTTACTTCCCTGTGTACAGAACAAATATTAAAAACACCAAAAACCTGTTATTTCAGACTTGGAATCTTTACTGGGTCTTTACTACAAAGTCAATATTTACTTAGAATCAGATCTCTTAATATTATGTCCCCCTTTGCGAGGGATGCGTTAGGAACATGATTTTTGTTTGCTTTTTAGCTTTCGTTTTGTATAATGACTTTTTCCTTAGTAAATTTTTAAAAAGTATTGGGATACTCAATAAGCTACTACAGAGTCGATACACTTAAAGAAATAGAAAAGAAATTTCTGCGCGTGTCTGAAAACTGGGCCATACTGACAAATTACACCCAGCCTTATTTGTAGATATGGCGCTTTGGAACAGGACCTGTTTTTTTCGAAAAAGGTTTTTATTCGGGACCGGTCGGAACATGTATAGATGGATAAGTTTTCCTTCTCTGATAACTGTTCCGATTCCGTCACAGCCTATGTAGCGACCGGAGCGTCCGCCTTATAAGCCTGCTTTGCCGTTCTCTCGCTGTTCGTTCTTGTTTTTTTAGCTGCTATCTAATTTTTCTTGTTTGTGGCAAGCTGACAAGCGTTTATGGCTAATCTATAAACAAAATTCAATGTGAAGTATCAACTTTGTGCTTATGTTTTATAAGAAATTATTGTATTATTTTTATTTATATTTTACCAATAAAAAATTTCAGAGCAAAAAAATAACTATTTTTTTAAATTTGTTTAAACAATAATTGCAAAAAACTTTTTATAACTTTAGAGCAATTGCTAGGAGCCCCAAGCGATACGATTTTAATCTTGAGATATCAATGATACGTGAAAAAAAAAATTCAAATGTCCACGTCTTATATTCTGGATCCTACTAAATTTACAAATTGTCCATTTTTTATTGAATTGCAAGATTATTGTGCAAGAGCTATCGAACCGATTTTAACGATATTTGGCATTATGTTTCATCATAGCATGTAGTTATTTCCGGCCGAATATAGAGGTTCTTAGAGAATTCAGGTAAAACCGAGCGGGGAGAGCATATCTCGATCCTTGTTATGTACATCTTTCCGAAGGGTTTCCAGCAGAAACATGCCTACCACATCGTACATCCAACCAAAAACAGAAAAGTCTTGGTCTAAATGATAAAACGCGAAAAATTGTTGCTGCAATTTAAAGCAGCAACATAGAAATTTATTTTAAATACAGAAAATAACATTTAAAATATTTGTTTTATACCTTCTATTATTTTTTTTATCTTGGGAGAGTCTACGAAGGGTGGCCTAAGTACCAAAGTACCGTGGGTGTCTTGGGTATAAAAGAGGGAGTTTATTCACACAGAATTAAAATATTTGAACATTTGGAGGAGAAGAGAAAGCTTCTGCGGGAAGCAGATTCAATAGTCTTGACTGTAAAAGGATGCATAAAAGTGGCCCTACGTGTTGCTCAGAAGCCGTAAAAATACCCATAAAACCTAAAGCCCGTCGGTGGGCAAGAAACAATCCTCAAAATATTGTTATCCGGCTTCCATGTACATTTGTGCTCAACTAATCCAATTATGGCCCACTCAACATATTGTTGCACACTGTAACATACATGCGATTTTCCAACTGGTTAATAAGGTATTTTTTAGCGTGGTAAACCTTATTTTAAAAAAACCTTAAAAAAACAAACTGAAAAAAAAAATCTTTAAACACAATTAAAACAAACAAATAACTCCAAACACTAAAATTCATAACGCAAATTCACTACTCAAATGCAGTTAAATTTATAAATACGCAGCGGCGTTATGGTTGCTAATTTTTTTTTAAAGTAAGTTCTGACTCACCCTGTATATGACACGTAAATAACATTACATTTTCAGAAAAGCAGGAAAACTTGATTAAAGAAAAGCCGTCGTTATACCGTTTGCTGTAATCTTATCCATCAATATTTGGGGTTGGATCCTTTTTCGCATATCCCTAATTCTGATTGATATTTACAATGCCAGTGGCGCAGTTATGTGTGGATTTTCTTTTTGGTGGAATTAATACAGTCCACTAACATACCGTAGACGTCATATGGAATTAAAAGAACGTTTATTAGCACGGGACTTAAGATATGGAGGTTTGGACGAGGAGGAAAGACCACTGGAGGCAGCAGATTCTAAAGTTTAGATTACTTAGGAAGGAGAAAGAGGGAAAAGTGGAACTTTATATTCAACACACATATTAGGTAGGTACTAGAGCTGGGATGGATCCTTCAAAAAAGGAATCGATTTACGGATCCGGATCCTCATAAAGGAATCAAATCACTAATACGAATCACAATTCCCTTTTTAAAGAAAAAAGGAATCGAATCTAGAAAATCGATTTCTATTTATTGGATCACAAATCCGGATCATATTAGTTTTTATTCTTACAAATGGTAGCTAGGATACGAATGGATACTACATAATCCGGATAATAAATCAAGCGTCAAATATAGTAGCATGGAGCCCAATCCGCGTAATATATTTTTGTCCTCATTTTGAAGTGCTATAACTCTTAGCCAAATTAGTTTTGTTTTTGGTAAATATTCTTCAAAATTTGAATATGCTATTTCTTATATCAACATGAAACCAACCTTAAATGGAACATTTTTTGAACTGTATTCCAAAACTTGCGATGCTAGATCTTCATAAGGTTTTTAAATGCGTTTCTTAAACAACTTATAAATGTAATCTCATTGTAATTTTTCAGAAAATTTCCCAAGTACCGTTTAATAATTTTTCTGCTTGCGAAATATAAAAATTTATTAAAATTTTTCATTTTCAATCCCTAAATAGTAATAATAAACCGTCCCATTTAAAAGTGTCTCAGGATTATCTCAAGAACAATATGTTAAAAATTATTAAGAGTCCATTCGCGCCGCGAAAATTGGATCCAATTTGGGGTTCGGGGCATAATGTTTTTCTCAAAAACGGTATAAGTTATCGATAATTTTCAAAAACTTTATGAAAGCCAACACTTAAATCAAGGCTTCTGCTTTAATAGTTTTTAAATTTGGATTTAGTTTTTAATATTTCTTTGAGTGAAAGTCACTCTAAAATCGGTTATGTTTAGATACTATTTTCTCTTAACTCGACTTATATTTCGAAAATCCGCTGCAGCAGAGACATAGATTATCTCCTTACCTTTAAAATGGTGTCTAATTTATGTCATTTAAGTGAAAAATAGTTACCGAAAAACGTTATCTCCTGTAGGCTTGCAATCGGAAACAACATCGCATCGATGCACCGAATTTGGAAGAACCTAATATAAATATTTTAGTGCGGCTGTACGAAAATTGTGGTGTGGGAGTTTGTTAGTCTCCGCCCACCGTCTCCACATCCTTTCGCCCGACCCCTAAGGTGTAGCGTAAATGCACTCTTAAGTTCGAGCAATCAAAACTTTTAAGATTAAATTCAAGTGAAATTTATGCCCATTTTTGGATACCACACTCTTTGGTTACGAAAAAAAAATGTTTCATTGAAATGTTGGATCTCTGGACCTGAAAAACAACATATTTTGGTTAAAAATTATGTTAGGTGTGTTTCCTTGTTCAAAGATTTTTATGGGCAAATGTTTTAAAATTTTCTTTCTAAGATAAAAATTTGTAAATTTAAAATGGTGAATTTTGGCATTTTATAAACCTATTTGCCTTAAATTCCGGATTTTGAAGAAAAAAAATGTTTTTATATAGGTTTTAGGTCTTCTAAGAGCAAAAAATCGCTATTATTTGCGACTTTTTGGCAACAATAATATGTGACGCAGTGCAAAAAATTTACTATTATATTCCTAACAACGGTACCATTTTGAAACTATTAAAATATAGTAAGAAAGTTTGTTAAACGAAAAAGCTTTAAAATAATAAAAAGGACTGTAGCACGAAATAAAAACGAAAATTTTAATCCCCTTTTTTAGGATAATTTGTACTTTTCTACTGGACAAGCACTAATGGATTTTAATAATGAAAATGAAATACCAATCGTAGATGCGGCATCTGAACTTAAAAAAAAAACAGATTATAAAATTTTTCCGAGTTTTTAAAGGTGCTAGGTCAAAATCTGGAAATTAGTAATCTTATATCAAAATTTGGGTATTGGAAATGGCGTATTCAAAATGGTGAATATTGGCATTTATAGCCCGATTTGTCTCAAATTATAAATGTAAGGAATCGATTCCTTTTGAAATTGTATCCTTTCAAAAAGGAATCGATTTCGGAACATTTTAAAATTATGTATCGAATCCGGATCACGGATCCTATTTTTAAAGAGTAATCGATTCCAGCCTTCGGATCCTTAAAAAGAAATCGATTTCTACCCAGCTCTGGTAGGTACTCAGTTACGTATTCTAGAGACAGCAAGGATGTGTTGGGTATGTTATTTATTTAGAATGAAAATTGTGGACAGAACTTGGTCAAATTTTAGATCTCAGTACTTTAAGAGGTCGAAATTTTTGGATAGAAATTTGGCCCTTATTTTTCATAAGTGTTTTTGGTGTGATTTTTTTTTCTGAGTTCACTGAATATAATAAAATCCTGCCTGCATTTTAAATTTTAAGACAATAATTGTTACTTAAAAACTCAGGTTCAATTAGATTGAAAACTTCTAATTATTTTTTTTTAAATACTATTTTACGCCCCTGCTTCAGAGCGTTCCGAGTAAAAATGTGCAGTTTTAAGAATTTTCCTTTACTTGTGCCCTTAAACCAAGGAAGTTTAAAGGTGTATGGAAGCCCAATACTGTAAAACAAAATTGTCCAGGCGTGCAGGGCAGCGGGAATCGGGGGATTGGCCCCGCGGAGTTTGCGCAATGAATAGTAGGTCAGAGCCGGATTTCCATAATTCTTTGTTACTATCTATAAAGTTGATCATCAAATATCAAATTCAAGCATTCACTGTTTTTTTTTTTTATTTTTTGCACCAAATTGTTAGTTATTAAACAATACTACCATAGAATATTTAAAATTATTGTGTAATATTGGATTTTATATCATCTGATATAATATGGAAAGAATAGATGGCGCCACTTTACAGCCTTCTATTTAAATGGTCGATATTTTTGGGAGTTTTGTATTTTTACCAAAAATCCTTGTAAATAAATAAAAACCCAATTTTTAAAAATAAATTTCAAACATTGTATGATAGTTTCATGTTCTTCAATTTTGTGATAAAAGAAGGGCAAGATAGTGTAAATGAGTTTAATCTAATCCTAAGATTGCGGTTGCACATTAAAAAGTGAAAAATTTTATAACTGCTCTTTAGGCATATACTTTTCACTAATAACAAACCTTCATGAGACAGAATAACAGTGTTTAAAAATGTTTAGTAACCTTTGGTACCTAGGTATCCATTGTAACAGTAACCGTTAAATATTATGTGTCTACAGTATGTCGAGCTTAAAAAGTTGATAATGTAAGTTTAAGAAACCAAAAATCTAATTTCTTTTTAAACAAATACAGAAAAAGTAAAAAGGAACTTTAACATAAAATTGTACTTTCTTTATTCAATTAGAGGGACCTGTATATATTAAAATTTAATTTTTAAAAAAATGTACTAAATTATTAAATGAAATAAAAGTACCTAAATGTAAACCTTATTTCTTTTTAATAATCCACAGAAATACACAAACATTGTGGAAATCATCTAAAAGATAGTTAAAATTGCCTTACTTTTCTCACTGCTATTTCTTATGAAATTTTCATTTTTTATTTTTCATAATTGATATATTATTATTTATTCAGTTACCTAACGTTACGTCTCATAAGAAGCACCTAATTTAAATATAAGAAATACTAACCTAAAGTTAAAAATGCCGGGTATGTTACCCTTAGATTTGAAAGACAAAACCATACAACCTCTAGTCATTTTGTTACGATATTATAAGTATAATAACAAACAATAAACACAAAATTATTAGTCACAATTTAATAAACACTAATCACTAAAATAAGAAGGTTTTTATCAATCCAAAAACTTCTGTAACCACAAAATATAATCACCCAAAGCAAAACAATCGAAACTAATACGGCTCTCATAAAAGTATAATGTGTTGCCTAACTACACACTGATTTATCAGTGTGTAAGTAGGCAACACATTTAATTATTTCGTGGAATTTCGTTATTGCGCAAAATCGGCGGGGCCAACTCTGACAGTTATTTTCATACTGGGCTGGACATTTTTTGATCGAATGGGCCATAGCATTGGGCTTCCATACACCTTTAAACTTCCTTGCCTTAAACCTACTTACATACCAAATTTTACGTTTCAACTACCTTGAAAAATGCCCCATAATTTTGATGAGTCAATGAGTGAGTGAGTGAGTGAGTGAGTCAGTTAGTCAGTAGTAAAATGGGCGATTTTCGATCAATCAAATATCTCGAACCCATTTAACATAACTTTCTTAATTTTTCACAGATACTTTGAATACTTATGTAAATTTATATACCAAATCTCTCTCTGCGCGTGTCAGGACTGACGCACTACGCGTGCGTCCAGATGATATAATAATAGTTATTTACCTAACAAGTGCGGAAAGTGATCCTTTACCGCACGCTACGGCAGTTTCAAGCCGTCAAGTGCGGTAAAGACACTTTATGCACTTGTAAGATACAAAATTTTGCATTAAAAAAATATGCAGTGCGGTAATAGTATATTGTGCAACAAGTTTGGAAAAAGGCTTTTTTCACACGAGTTTAAGGTTTGTGAACGAGCCGCAGGCGAGTGCTACAAGTCACACGAGTGTGCAAAAAGTCAGTATTAAACGTGTTGCACACGATTGCAGAAAATAAAATTTAAAATCTAAATTTAATTATTTTTAATCTGTCAACTTTGACAAGAGTTTCTAATTTTTTTTTCACACATACATGTGAAAAGTTTTCACACACCCGTGTGAAAAGTTTTCACACGTTTATGTCAAAATTTTCCATCTGTCTATCTGTCAAACCCAAGCCAAAGTGTGTGAAAAAAATTGACACAGCAGTTTTCACACAATCATATTAAATTAGTCATTTTCAGAACTTGGTAGCCGTACGTTTTTAGACAATTTTAAGCAGTCGTAGAAAAATAATCTTTACCGCTCTCATTGCTGTAAACAAAAAAGTTACTAAAAATTAAAAGTAAAATTTTAAAACCATCACATGTCATTAAAGCATGGCATGGTAACTATGCAATAATTTTTAAATTAATAAATTATAAACAAATCACAAAAGTGCGGTAAAGAATTTTTACAGCACTGAGTGCAGTAAAGAATTTTTACAGCACTGAGTGCGGTAAAGTACTTCTACGCGAGTAAGAAAAAATATTAATCTTATTTTTAATGTTTTGATTAACCTGCAATACGCCAATGATATTTTGAGATAATCACTTCAAAACAAAAGTTAACACCACCACAAAGGGCATGTGAGACATAGAGGGAGTGATAGGGACTAAATAGCGGGGCAGACTAATAGATTTGCCATCAAAATCACAAAGAATCACCCTTGTTATAGTCACCGTGAGGGACGTAAGCTTGGGATTTTCTTTACTTTTATGGGGTCGCAAAGAAAACAAAAGAGAAATTGGGTTTCGTCGGTAAAACGTGATGCTTTTGAGGAAAGTAAATTATTTTTGTACAGGGAGAAATGTAGGGCAGAAATAATACTTAGCGATAGGGGAGACGAAATGTTAACTAGAAAATGAACATTTGAGCCTTGTGGAATCCAATATTATGGCAACAAAAAAATTGAAATATGAATAAAAAAATAAATATATTTTTTTAAAGCAAGTTTAAAAGACATATTTTACTATAATGTTAACTTTATCATTACTAATAAGAAAAAGACTTATTATTTCACTTTATGGAGATTATTTATGACACAGCTGAATGGTCTGAGAAATTTACTAGATAGATATCTTTCTTGTGTCATCACTACTACTTGGTTGGTGTGTATTTCTTTCCAAAATCGAAAGCTTACCCTTTATAAAAAAAGTCAAGAACGGTTAGTTCTGGTTAGTGAGTGACCGCCAGTGAATACCGCGTGGCGTTGAGTGTGGTTCGGAATCCACGTTAAAATGTAGGTCCCGTCTGGGGGGTAGTTTAGAGGTAATATACTTGGACAACGTTGATAGAACTAGGGAATAAAATGGGTTACATCCTAAAATCCAGCAGCCACAGTATCTAGTACTTAGGCTTGATACAAGCCTTCGTGGGCAGTCATAAAGATTAACAAAAACATCTAACAATAATCAAAGAATTTGAAAATAATATAAAGGTAATTTTTTTAAAAAAGATAATTTCTTAATGCTTCACTTTTTGGGTCACACAATATATTTTAACCAATTCATGCATCATTCTATCGAACACCGACAATTACAAAATAAAAGCCAGAGATAGAGAAAGAAGTGAAGTTTTCGTATACATGCTACATCTGACGTCAAAACACAGCTTTTTGTATCATTATGGTAAAATTATAATTAGCATTATCTAAATTTGTTAATTTCTCGAAAAGTATTTTAGGCCTAACCTACTGTGTAATAAACGTCTACGAATTTAATATTCAAAAGCAAAATGTTTTAAAAATTAAACTCTTTATCTCTTATTTAAAATATATATATATATATATATATATATATATATATATATATATATATATATATATATATATATATATATATATATATATATATATATAAATTTAAAGAATATTAAGTAAACAAATCATGTTTTGTTTTTTGTTTTCATATACCAAAACCCATTTTTTAAACCCTGCTATTTGTCCTAGTGTATATGCAAACAAAAGAGATTTTGGTAATTGTTTAGAAAGTTGCCTTCATTCCGATTTTGTCAAATTTGGTATACGGGGTTTTTTTGGGGCACTGATCACGAATCTGAAAACATTTTTTTCGGCAACGTTTCGTTGTCTAGATATTTATAACCAAATTTATAAATCAAACCTACCTCATTTACACTATTCCTCCTTTTGTCACAGAATTCTTGATTTTTACACTAAATTGGCACACAATATTTTTTAAACACCTTTTAAAAACCTGTTTTTATATTTATTTTACACTTTTTTACCGTTTAATTGCAACCTTTACTTTCAAACGCCGCAACCATGTATACACTAGGGAATTACTCTGCAAAGATGGCCGCCCTGTTTGAAAGTGAAGCTTCGCAATTTAATGGAAAAAAGGTGTAAAATAAACATAAAAAATGGTTTTTAAAAGGTGTTTATAAAATATGATGTGCCAATTTAGTGTAAAAATCATAAATTGTGTGCAAAAAAAGGGAAAAATAGTAAAAATAAGGTTAGTTTAATTTCCACCTTTGATGATAAATATCTTGAAAACGAAACGTTGCCGAAAAAAATCAGCGCTCCAAAAAACCTCCGTATACCAAATTTGGTCCAAATCGGAGTCGAGGCAACTTTCGAGGCAATAACCGAGTTTTTAATAAAAAAATATTTTTACAGATTTAATTTTGTATTGCTTAAGCTACTACAATTTAATAAAAGGTTGCCGCCGTTATTCTACTTTGGAAAAACTACACTTGGCAACAGTGTTATTGCTGCTGTCTATCGACTTCTTAAACGACGCTTTGATTCGGTTTGTCTTAAGAAGTTGTGGTTAGTGTGTTGACTGTGTCAAACCAGTTTTGGCAGATACCCATAACAAAAACACAATTGTACTGTGTAAAATTAACTTTACGAACATGATCCCGATTGTCATGAATTTTTGCATACGAAGGTATTTTAGGCGCTGAATCCAAATCACTTTTTTTTCCGGCAACCTCTAGTTTTTGAGTTTTAGGCCTTCAAGTGGACTTACTTTAAAATGAACATTTTCCTCCTTCTTAAAACTATTTACCATTAAAAGGGAATATACATTGATTAAGCACTTATATGTATATTAAACGAATACACTAAAATTTACAAAAGTTTGTTGCCTATTTTTAGTAAAAAACACCTCAAATAAATTTAGTTTTTTTTTATTTTTTCAGACCTTAATTATGAATTAGGCAACCATTTATACATTATTTATTTTGTTATATAATTAAACTGAATTCATTTGAGGGAATTTTTACTGAAAAGAGACAATAAATTTTTGTAAATTTTAGTGT
Organism: Listronotus oregonensis; assembly: GCA_019359885.1. NCBI lineage: Eukaryota > Metazoa > Arthropoda > Insecta > Coleoptera > Curculionidae > Listronotus > Listronotus oregonensis. The sequence continues at coordinate 352,844 of JAHBCN010001333.1, read as the reverse complement.
ATTTTTTTAAGTAATTCTCTCGAAAGTTGCCTCCACTCCGATTTGACCAAATTTGGTATACGGGTTTCTTTTTAGGCGCTTATCACGAATCTAAAAACATTTTTTTTTGGCAACGTTTTCTTTTCTAGATATATCAATCTAACCTCATTTTCACACAATTTATCATTTTTACACCTCATAAAAATTTGGTTTTTATTTATTTTCACCTTTTTTTCATTAAATTTCAAAGTTTTAATGTCAAAAGTCGCGGCCATATTTACTGATAAAATCTCTAGTGTATACATGTTTGCGGCGTTTGAAAGTAAATATTTGCAATTAAATGAAAAAAAAGATGTAAAATAAATTAAAAAAACCAGTTTTTAAAAGGTGTTTAAAAGTATTGTATGCCAGTTTAGTGTATAAATCAAAAATTCTGTGAAAAAAGAAGGAATAATGTAAATAAGGTTAGTTTTATTATTAACTTTAATGATTAATATCTCGAAAACGAAACATTGCCAAAAAAATTGTTTTTAGATTCGAGATCAGCGCCACAAAAAACCTTCGTATTCCAAATTTGGTCAAAATCGGAGTGGAGGCAACTTTCGAGACAATTACCTTTTTTTAATATATAAGTGCCTAATCAGTGTATTTTCCCATTTGATGGTAATTAGTTTAATAAAAAAATTAAATAGTCCACTTAGGGGGCTCATCATTCAAAAACCAGAGGATGTCGGAAAAAAAATGATTTTAGATTCGTGATCAGCGTCCCAAAAAACCCCCGTATGCAAAAATTCATAAAAATCGGCGTCATGTCGGTAAAGAAAAATTGTACCTTTTATTGTTGTCAGTTTTAATTCATTAAAATGCCTCTCTTTTCTTATACGACTTTGATTCCAACATCAAGAATTCGCCCAGTTTCTTGCCCAAGAACTTGCTTCGTGTAATACTAGCTTAAACTGTTAGTGAATTTCTCTGTTTAAATTTGCGTAACTATAGAAACCACAGAACTAAGAAAATTGATCAAACATCTTGGAAAATATATCATAAGCATGACTGGTAATGATAAACAACGACGACAATGTCGTATTACAGACGACAAGTTTACTGTAAAGTAACCACCATCACTTAAATATGTTTGTTATGATATGTCATAAAAAGTTACAGTGACAAAAAACATAGTCAAAATGACAACCACATTGCCTATTCTGCAACCCCGTCTTATTGTGGGTTTGGAAACAAACATCAAAGGAAACGTACACTTTCTGTCGGATGATGAAATCGTTTATCCAGTGGGGTCGGTTATTGCAGTCCACAATTTTCATGTGAAAAAGCAAAAATTCATTAAATTAAGCGATAAAGGCAAGAATCTGACCCATATTGCTGTGAGCCCCGACAAGTAAGTTAAATTAAATTTTAGATAAACTTCTAAACAGATTAAGAATATTTTGTAAAGTATAATTTTATATTCTGAAAATTTCAATAATTTTAAAAATGTATACAGTACAACAAACCTATATCTATGCTTTAAGGGCTCATTTACCCTGTGTCACTTTTTGGTAATTGTCTCGCGCTGATTACGAATCTGAATTTTTTGGCATCGTTTCGTTTTTGAGATATTAATCATCAAAGTTGAAAATCATACTAACCTCATTTTTACTATATTCTCCTTCTTTTTGTACAAAATTCTTGATTTGTACACTAAAATGACACACGATATTTTATAAACACCTTTTAAAACATTGTATTTTTATTTATTTTACACCTTTTTTCCATTAAATTGCGACTTTCAAGTTCAAAGACAGCAGCCATATTTGTTTATAAAATCCCTAGTGTATACATGGTTGCGACCACGTTGCGGCGTGTGAAAGAGGATGTTTGCAATTAAATGGAAAAAAGGTGTAAAATAAATATAAAAACTAGTTTTTAAAAGGTGTTTGTAAAATATTGTGTGCCAATGTAGTGTAAAAATCAAGAATTCTGTGCAAAAAGAAGAGGAAATAGTGTAAATAAGGTTAGCTTGATTTTCAACTTTGATGATGAATATCTCGAAAACGAAACGTTGCCGAAAAAATGTTTTTCCAGATTCGTAATCAGCGCCACAAAACCCGTACACCAAATATGGTCAAAATCGGAGAGGAGGCAAGTTTCGAGACAATTACCCATTTTTTTAGTTGAAAATGAGCTAGTGGAAAAAGTCTTGCCGCGACACAACCAAATTTTACCGGCCAAGGTAGATTTGTTGACCTGTATTCGGCCTTTAATATCGTCCTGTCGTTGAAAAAACATATAATCCAATACATTAATTTTACAGAAAAATAAAGCGATAAAGGCGATTTTAGAAGTAAATTTTTAATATAAGGATTGTACAATTTTCCCCCTTCGTAAATGTCTTCAGTTATTACCCTTTCTTCCTAATATCTTTAAAACATTTAAAATCTTTTAGCATTATTATTAATGGTGTCTTCTACCTGTGTTAAATTTTTACGTTGAAACGCATTTGACATAATAACTCAAATAAAAAGGCAATTAAAAAAATATCCGACTTACAAAAATTAACCTAAAATTATAAAATTATATTTGTTTATACCCTAAATTAACCAACAAAAACGAAATAAAAAGTAGGTTTCGATGGATTTGCTGGCACCAATCTCAAAAAATTAGCATGCACCGCTCGTTGGAGCAAAGGTAGAAAATTAACGGAAAAATCTTTTGCGAATTTTTACCGACTTCTGGTGATTTTAAAGTGCATGTTATTTAAAAAGTATGTAGTTTATTTAAAAAACGCAGGTTCACAAAAAATGGGGTGTGTGATGGGTGTGTGATGGGTGTCGGACTAAGATTTTCTGGCGTATTTTTATTCCGCTGAACACGAATCTGAAGTCAAAATTGGGGGTCAAACAGTTAAAATCGGGAAAAACCCAAAAAACCGATACGATACGATTTTCCAGCAGAAACCTTCTATCAGGGAATGTTTTAACTAAGACTATATAAACGGTAAGAAATACAAAAAACTTCATAAAAGAGAAAAAAAGCTTTCTAAATTGTCTATATAAAAAGTTATACAAACATTTTTAATAAGATAAATGATAAAGGAGATATAAATGAAAATGTAATTTTGATAAAAAATTTCGGTCCAAAACAGGAAAAAAATATTTTTTTAATTTTTGTGATTTCTGTTTTTTTATTATAAATTATTAATTTTCTTCAGTTGAATCCCCAATCACTCAAAATTAAAAAAAAAATCCAATAGCATTGTTATCTTCAATAAAAATGACATAAATGTTGCACATGTACAGGGTTTTCCCGCATAATTGCGCACCCCTTTAAAATCTTTATTTTTATAGATAGAAAAAAATAGTTTTATGAAAGTTGCAGGATTTTTCATGAAGATTTTCATGGTGTAAGATACTATACACTATCAACTTCGTTATTTTAAATGGAACACCCTGTATATGATTGAAAATTCAAATTCTGCTAATCTTGCAAGTTCTTTGAATTTAAAATCTGTTCTTATAAGCCATAGTTAGACATGGATACAACCCAAAGTTTGGCAAAGTTAAGTCGCGTTAGCCATGGTTCGTCTTGGAAACCAAACAAAAATTGACTTCTGTCAAATACTTTTATATTTTGGGTTGTATCCATGGCTAACTATGCTTATAGAACAGATTTTAAATTCAAATAATTGCAACTCGTTTATCCGAACATAGATAAGTTATATATTATTTGAAAAGAGGAAGATTAGCAGAATTTGAATTTTCAATCATATACAGGTGTTCCATTTAAAATAACGAAGTTGATAGTGATTTGTTAATTTTCCGATCATCATTTGTTTTTCTATCTTACACCATGAAAATCTTCATGAAAAATCTTGCAACTTTCATATAAACTATTTTTTTTCTATCTATAAAAATAAAGATTTTAAAGGGGTGCGCAATTATACGGGAAAACCCTGTACTTTGTATGATAAGAAAATATCAAAGTCGCATAAAAAGTGAAAATTTTTGTGATTCAGTTTTGCATGCCATTTTGTTAATAACATTTCTCTATAAAAATAAAATGGCAAGCAAAACAAACTGATAAAACTTTTTTTTGCAACTTTGATAATAATTGCTAATCATACGAAAGACATATGCAGCAAGCATGCAATTTTTTAGTGAAGCTTACTATGATACTTTCTAATAAAATGCAAATTGGCATATAAAACAAAATTACAATGTTTCCGGGTTTTTGAGTATTGAACATTAAAAACAGAAATTATTTTCTATTTTGTGCAGCACATACGTGCTTATCATTTTTTATCATGAATTAAAAATAACGCTTTTTAATGAATAATAAAATGGCATGCAAAACAAAATCACAAAAATTTGGAAACTTTGCAACTTTAATTAATGTTCATAATACAAGTACAAGTACATAATATGTAGAATGCATGTCATTTGTGCTATATATTTTTTTGTATTATAAAATGACTAACCAGAACATTATTTAATATAGTTCAAGATTACTAAAAATTTGCACAGATTTTACCGTAATTTTTCATCTTTACTGTAACGGGCGGTGCATGCCATTTCCCAGACTATTATTTTGACGAAAACTTCAATCCTTTTCATTGGCATGCAATTCCGCATCATTTAAATTTACCATTTTTTATATTTAAGCGACCCTTTGGACCATTTGTGCAATTGCTGGATGCATGCCATTCATTACTAGTGCTTAAACAGTTTACTATACCTCTTGTTCCAAAGGCATGCGGTATAATAGCATCAAAAAGCACTCAAATTTTTCACAAATGAAAAAAATGCGAGTTTCGATATAACACGCATGTGAGCGGCGCTTAAATATCCTATTTTCTTAGGGTTAATTATAAAACCTTAAAATGGCATGCAGCACCAAATCATTTGCTCTGACCTGTCACTATCTCATTACCTATGAGCCGCTGACTCTCCCCACCGTCCACTACAATCAGTCTTCCTCTGGCTGGTTGTTAGGGGGCCGCTACTCTTAAGCCAGACCTTGACTGTTATGTTTAGGGGTCCTTCAAGGACAATTACACAAATTTTCAAAGTACCTCAAAAACCTACTTAAAATTATTCATTAGCTTTTTGGCTAGTAGGAGAGCTAGTGAACAATTTTGAGTAGGTTCTTTAGTAATAGTGTACACTATTTTACACAAGCGCTCTTATGGAAGTGTATTGTAGGACTACGTGAGTAGAAAAAGTGTAAAATGGTGTAACATATTTCTGAATAACAAACAGACCCACCAAGTAATGTGTCCTTTTTCAGAAAGCTAATAGCTGTAGTTGAAGTTACCGATAAGTATCCAATAGTGACCCTTTGGTGTCCCGAAACGTTTAGGAAAAAGCGCACTTTAACACTGCCAACGGATAAAGATATTATAGCAAGTAGATATGTCGCCGTTGACTTTACGTACAACTCTAAAAACATTATCGTTGTCACTGGGGAGCCGGATTGGAGCTTGTATAGTTTTAAATGTGACAAAGGACGGTTGGAGAGCTTTGCTAGGGCCAATAATATAAACAATACTGGTACAGTCACTCAGGTAAATAACTGATTTACAATAATTTTTAATATAAACTTTAAATTTTATACAATCCTGTGGGTTACCATTCCACTTTATTTTGTTATCTTAGGACAGTCCACAAGGCATAAAGCCTAAGTACTACCGTACTGTGGGTGTCTTAACTAAAGTAAGAGGTAGTTTATTAACATGGGACTTAACGATTTGGAGGTCTGGAAGAGAAAGAAAAGCCTTTGCAGCAAGCAGGTTCGTCCGTCTAGGGAATCGAAATAAAGTGAGAATTTTCAAGCTTACAGAACATAAAAGAAGTTGTCGATATGCACAAACGAAAAAATCTGCTGTCGCAGAACATGCACTTACACAGGGCAGTCTTAATATACTTTTTGATGACACGCAAGTCCTACATAGAACAGCCAGTTATTACCCAAGAATATACAGAGAGGCAATAGAGATTCAAAAACACAAGAACAACTTTAATAGAAAAGAAGATGGCCTTACTCTTAGTAAAACTTGGATACCAGTATTGAAACATACAAAAAAAAGCTAAAGATAAAGGCAGAACATCCAAGTCATATTTCATTGGCTGAAATGGAACATAAAGCCCCGCTCCCTAAAATCTTAACAAAACCAGAAGCTCCAACAGTTGCCGTCATAATCAACCGTGAGCCGTCATGCGTCAGGAAGAATACTTGGACCTCGGACCCACCTTTAATAATGTCTGCCGCAGTAGTATATATACGAAACGTTAGGTAGAAATACCAACAGACCACGGCAAATAAGCCCGGAAATCCCATATAATTTAGTTAAAAATTATTTTCTCGAAAACAGCTCTCATTCAACTAACGAATGCCTGGAGAGCAGTTTGGATGCTGTGCACTATTTCGTCAATCCATAATGAGCGGGGATTTTGTGGTGTAGCTATTTTTGGTAAAAGCAAACTCATTGTATATATCACCAATACTTAATTACTTAGTTACTTACTAATGTATTTGTGCCAATTAAGGTTATTCTTAAAATAAACGCCCACACTAGACAGAGAGCTAGAGCCGAAAAATCATCGTCATCAGTAATATGGAGTTTCTCCCGTAAAACATGTTCATTTAGTATTGTTAATTATGTTCTCGCGCAAGCTGACAACCTATTGTCACATCGTCATCGATAATATGTCAGCCATTTTGGCTACTTAAACTTACACCCCTAAGGTGTCTAAATCCAAAAGGGCTGACACTTAGGTGGATACCGAGGGCAGTAAAACGGGGTCAAATTATCCCAAGGGCTTACTTTATACAGGGTGTTTTTTAATTAAATGTCAATATTTAAGGGTTCAATTTTTGGGTCCACTTTAAGAAGCAAACTTCATATGAACGTATGTCCTAAACGTCCTAAGTTTTGAGATACAGGTTGGTAAAATCTTCAAAAATAAATCATTTATTATTAATATTAGTAATACCACTTTAGATATTTTAATAAAATTTGGGATACATGTACTATGTATCAACAGGCATTTTTTATTGTACTACATTTTTTTTCCACCAGTGGTATTCGTAAGGAATTTAACCTGCCTATTGTGGCAGATATTGATGGTACGTCACTGATTTCTCTTAAAATGAAAAATATTTTTGAAATCCCCAATCACTTATAAGCAAAGTTGATCATTTGATTTTTTTCAATCCGATGCACGGTTTTTGCTTAAAAAATAAAAATTTCTCAGCATGATCATAACAATATCGGTAAACAATATCACCATGCAGAGAAATATTTAGATTTAATTTTTCTAGGTGAAAACCGTGCATCGGACTGAAAAAAATCAAGAGATCAAATCTGCTCATAAGTTTTTTAGTCCAACGCGTTGCAACGCACGGTTTTCACCTAGAAAAATTAAATCTAGATATTTCTTTGCATGGTAATATTGTTTACGGATATTGTTATGATCATGCAGAGAAATAGTTTTAATTTTTTAAGGGAAAAAAAATCAAATGATCAACTTTGCTTATAAGTGATTGGGGATTTCAAAAATATTTTTTATTTTAAGAGAAATCAGTGCCGTACCATCAATATCTGCCAAAATAGGTCAAATTCCGTACGATCGCCACTGGTGAAATTAAAAAAAATGTAGTACACTAAAAAATGCCTCTTGATACATAGTACATGTATGCCGAATTTTATTAAAATATCTAAAGTGGTATTACTGATATTAATAATAAATTATTTATTATTGAAAATTTTGCCACTCTGTATCTCAAAACATAGGACGTTTAGGACATACATTCATATGAAGTTTTTTTCTTAAAATGAACCCAAAAGTTGCCCCCTTAAATATTGACATTCAATTAAAAAACACCCTGTATAAAGTAAGCACTCGGGATAATTTGACCCCGTTTTACTGCCCTCGGTATCCACCTAACTGTCAGCCCTTTTGGATTTAGACACCTTAGGGGTTCAACTTTAAGTGGCCAAAATGGCTGACATATTATCGATGACGATTTTTTCCCACTTATTGCTTCTCCCTGTATCCAATAGGTTGTCAGCCTGCACGGGAACATAATTAACAATACTAAATGAACATGTTTTACGGGAGAAACTCCATATTACTAATAAGGATGATTTTTCGGCTGTAGGTCTTAGACCATACGGAAAATCGGTCCATTCGAAGCATTTAAAACCCATAAACCATAATTCTGACATATTATCCATACTCTCTACAGATCAATTTTAGATTGCCTGCAATCCCAATGATGCCAACCAACTAGTCACCATAGGCGACTCCGTTCTAAGATGTCTCGGTTGTACGGACTACACATGGCGGCAATTTGGCTACAATAAATTCGACCCAGTATTGTACACAAGCTGTTGTTGGTTGTCTCAAGACAGATTAATGGTTGGCAGCAGTAAAGGAAAAATCCTAATTTTGGAAACCGGTGAACTGAGAGCTGTATTTCATGCCATGGATATGCCGATTATTAACATGAAACTGAAAGATGAGTAAGTAATTAATAAAAGTGGGAATCACAACTCTAAAATGGTGAATGTAAATTTTTATGACTTTTTATCTTAAAACCAGTAGCGGATCGTCCATAAAAACTTATGGACTAAAACATATTTTGTAAAATATATTATTAATGGAAAACTTTATTTTCATATAATAATAATGAATAATCTTTTTACAAAATCTCAGCCTCCCTCGCATTGTGGGACTCCTTAGTGATGCTGAGCCTAAGATAAATAACCCGGAAACAAAATACAACTTATATGCAAATTGCATTGAGATGCGGGAAAGTGATATCACAACTAGCCACAGTTTAATGGTAAACTGACCGAATAACAACTTAGTCATTGTTATTCAAGAAATTGATTTTATTTTCAGAAGAACTGATGTCTTCAGATCTATTTTTTGAGTATGTCTCCTTAAGAATATAATAAACAACTTGATTAATCTTAAATACAGGGTGTTAATTAATTAATTGAGTGCCGATAATACAGGGTGTGAATCCTCGGGTGATTTTAAGGAGAAAAGTTTATATCAACATATGTCCTAAACCTCTTAGTTTTTGAGCTACAGGGTGTTAATATTTTAAGAAAAAAGTAAGTTTTTCATCATAATTTGTTATCACTCTTAGATATTTTTATGAAATTTTGTACACATCTTTTCATCATCAACTGACAATTTTTGAAGAAAAAAATGGTATGTCACTAATTTTTCTAAAGATCAAAACTATTTTTAAAATTCTCATTCATTTTGAAATGCATACGAAGCCAGGCGGCTATCCAAATCGCGTAATACCCGATCCGAGAACATTTTCTAGGATTCATAGACGTCTTTACGAGACCGGAACTTTAAAAGTAGACCACAGTGCTAAAGAAGTCCTTCAAACAGTGAGAACACCGGAACTTGAAGAAGGAATTTTACACGAACTTGAGGAGAATCCCGAAACTAGCACGAGGAAAATCGCGACAAATTTAATGCACGAGGAAAATCTGCGACAACGTTCAAAGAGTATCACCTCGAGATTTCCCGTTTTATTTCTGTGAGTGGTTTCTTCAAAAGCAGCTGGAAAATCCTTGATTTGACAGGCACATTCTTTTTACCGATGAAGCTAATTTTTCTTGAAACTCAATAAGAAATTTTCATAATAATCATTTATGGGCGGATGAAAACCCTTACGCAATTGTTGAATCAAATTATCAAGAACAGTTCTCATTAAATGTTTGGGCTGGCATTATTAATGATTATTTGATAGGCCTCTTTTTCCTCCCAAGAAGACTTGATGGATAATCATATTTACACTTTCTTGAAGAAGATCTGCCGCCAATACTTGAAGACTTTCCTCTTTTATTAAGAAACCAGATGTGGCTAATACACGATGGCGCGCCACCACGTTTTAGCTTACGACTGCGTGAATTTTTAAATCACACCTATCGAAAGCGGTGGATAGGTCGCGGAGGAACGCAGTCATGGCCGCCGAGATCTCCCGACCTTAATAGTTTAAACAAGTATTTCTGGGGGCATCTGAAAAGCTTAGTGTACGCACTGCCCATTCAAACCGAAGAAGAGTTACGAAATCGTATAATCGTGTGCTGCCAAACCATTAGAAACACTCCAGGAATCTTTGAAAAAGTGCGTCAGTCTATGCGAAGAAGAGTAGCTGCTTGCATACATGTGGGTGGAGGACTCTTTCAACAACTACTGTAAAGAATTTGGATTCTTTATTTTGTTTGTTTTCCCTTGGCATTTCGATTAATATTTAAGAATTTGAATTAATCGTTTTACTAAATAAATCTCTATTCTTAAAACAAAATTTAAAAAAATCAGAGGCGTACAATTTAATTTTTGTCCCAAAAAATATATTTTCACTCATAAAAAAAAAATGTTTTTGGTTTTTCATTTTTTAACGCGAAAACGGTACGTCGTACGAAAGTAAGTCTAGGAATCAAATTTGCTCCAAAATAAATGGGGATTTCAAAAATAATTTTGGTCTTTAAAAAAATCAGTGACGTATTATTTTTTTCTTCAAAAATTGTCAGTTCAAACCCCGTACGGACGTCACTGGTGAAAATTTAAAAAATCTTTTACGTCAAGAAATGCTACTTAATGATGAAAAGATGTATACAAAATTTCATACAAATATCTAGGAATGAAAACAAATTATAATGAAAAACTCACTTTTTTCTTAAAATATTAACACCTTGTAGCTCAAAAACTAAGAGGTTTAGGACACATATTGATATAAACTTTTCTCCTTAAAATCACCCGAGAATTCACACCCTGTATTATCGGCACTTAATTAATTACCACCCTGTATACATACTATATTCAAAACAAATTTCCTAATGATAATCTCATACCAAATAAATGTAGGTCATACTTTGTTATATTACGTTTTTAAACAAAAATCTAAAATTATATGATTTAAATAAAAGACGTTATTTAAAATTAAAAAAAAAACTAGTTTATGTAGCTGGTATATTTATAATTTATATTTTTATGCTATTCCAAGAACCAACAAGGATGAAAAAAAGTAAGTATGTATTAGTATGTTTTGATATGGCTAAAACCTTTACAATAAGTATTGTACAATTAATGGATGTAATCGTAAAAATATAAAATTTAATATATTTTTATCAGTTGGTGAAATTTCTAAAAAATTAATTTAAACATATATACGTTTATTATGTTTTTCTTAAGGTTGGACCAAACTTCTCAAACCAGCATGAAATCTACTTCTACGGAAAGTATTCATTATGTAGAAGATGAAGATGAAAATTACGAAATAAGAGCTATACACAATTTTCCCCGTGGATTTGCCTTTGGATTCATGAATGGTAAATGAATAATTTTTCTACTGTATAAGTAGATAATCAAAATCTCCATTATAGGCAAAATTCATTTATATGAACGGGAAACACCACATAAATTTAGGAAGAGGTCAGTCTTTCGTATTCCTGATAAGACTATCTATAGAGAATATGACGATGGACCCAAGGAAATTAAGACAACAGTTAATAGTATAAAAGTGAATGCAGCTCAGGTAATTATTTTTGTAAATACAAAAATGTATGTATTGTTTTAAAAATATTATAAATATTTTTAATGTACTCCATGGCACAGTGGAATAAAGAATTCCATAGGAAATAAAGTCAATATCTATGCAACTATTTTAATTGAAGTTAAAATACAGGGAGACGTTTCGAAAGCAAAAGCCTTATCATCAGTATTATGCAACCTAGAAAGTTGCTGGTTGCCCTTACTTAGAGAAAAGGGGAGAGAAGCAATGCCTAGTTCGAAAAGTGGTTTAAATCAATTTGAATCAATCATTTTGAGATTACACGTCTGCGCACTACCATTCCAAATTTAAAAAAGGGCCATGTACATGACAGGAAATCCCAAAATGAATCGCTGTGTTAAGTAGACAGCCGGACTGGTCAAAGTTCGTAAGATATTGACCTGATAATATTGAACCACAGTCAAAATTATTACATCAAGGGTGCGTACTGCATATTTTTTTTACCTATAATTACACATAAACCCTAGCAAACTGGTGTTTTTAACTCACAAGTCGCTTGTGTCCCCTTATCTCTGCCTTAAGCTTATGTTAAATAAATAAAACTAAGTAAGGGGTAATTGGTTAATACAAGATTTATTAATATTTGAAGATTAGAAGGAGAAGAAAAAAACCTTCAAGGCAAATGGTTTCACATGCTTGACAATTTAGAAATAAAGAAAATGATAAAGTGGGAAGTTTGGGGCTTCCCTAGATATACTGTAAAGGAATGCATAGAAAAGACTATAAAACAAAAAGACCATTGAAAAAGAATTACTGTTTAACACTTTTCTTAATGCATTTTTAACTTAAGGACAACCTACGGTACCATGAGTGTCCGATTTTTTTATGTTTAAGCAATTTTTTAAGAGCCAGTTGAATTTCCTGACAGTTCCGTATTTCTACGTCCCTACCCAAGATACCATCCATATACAGGGTAAAAAAAGTATGATGTTCACGATTTTAATGGGCGATAGTAGAGCTCAAAACAAGTCAAAAAGTTCATATGATATCTGTATCAAAACTTGACACATTTTTGTCTAAACGATATTAAAGTTACAAACTTTGATAGCAGTTATTTCTGAAAAGCTTACTAATTGGCAACTTTTGTCTTAATCGCTCATCGGTAGATTAATTTAAAAAAAAACTGAGTTTTGGATGTTCCAGTCTAGAAATAAAAAAAAAACAATAATATTTTTACCAGTTAAAAATTTAAAAAGCAATTGGCAACAGCGCTACCCGTAGCGTGAAGTCCGTCAAGTCAGTCGTGCATTAAGCGTATTGGCCGCGATATTTTTGTCCGTTTTTATTACGTGCGTTGCAGTTCAAAATGTTTGGATTTTCAGCTTATTTTTGTGGAAAGTACAATTATTTTTTAATTACAAATAAAAACCCCAAATAAAGTAGAAGAAAAAAACATAGTTTTAACTCAGGAATGGCTGCTACATTAGAGCTGAGGAGCTGCATTTCGTCCAAAAAATATAAAACAGGCCGAACAATGATTTATTGTTTTTTACTTAAATTTATTTCCAAATTAAATATTAAGACAAATTGAAAAAAGTAATTTTTATTTTTTTCGACTTTGTTTGGAGATTCTGCAGCTCTTATGCACCAGCCGCCTTTATGTAAATAAACATATCTTTAAAAAAATATAGATATGTAAAACCGGGCAAAAAACGTTCGACTCAATGTGATGAAGCGGGCGCGATGTTGCCAAATTTTTTAAACTTTGAAAAGCCATATTTCGAAAACAATTATCTTTTGACCTATGTATTTTTGACTTTTTTGGCCTTTTTAAGCTCCATTATCGCCAATTAAAACCCTGAGCATCAAACTTCTTACATCCTGTGTGGTAAAATATGGGAAAAGAAAGTTACTGTTAAAAATCGGTAATAGACATTTTTGTTTATTTTTTATTTTTTTAGATATTTGTGCACTTTAATATTTTCCAGGACCGTCTTCTGGCAACATGCAACGAGACCCAAATCTATCAGGTCCGGCTCTGGCTTCAACAAGAAGGACCAGCTGGAGCTGAGATTATGATGTATGAGTATGGGTATCCCTTGCATCTTGGGCCCATTGGAAGCATGTCAATATGTAGATGGAAACCAATTTGTATTACTGCAGGTCAGTAGCGACGGAATAGGAAGAGTCCGCCATAATTTCTGTATAGTTAATTTTTATTTATTCGACCACTTAGAAAATTCCAGTGTAATAAATATACAACGCTTTTCTTTTAATGTCGCCCCACTCTTTATTTTTTGAACGGATCAATTCAAAATATAAAAACTTGAGGTAATGGAATTGATGCATGAATATTATATTTTAGAGTAAAATTGACAGATGAAAATTTTAAGATGGCTGCTGGACGCCATCTTAAAATTAAATGAAAAGAGTGTTCTTGTGGCGCATCATTTTGAAGCTTCTGACGAGTACTTTACAATCCTAGAATATTAAGTCAATTCCTTTACCTACTAGAAAATGGTGGTACATTTAATTATAACCCAAATATATTAAGATTTGACTTGATAATTCAAATAATAACGTTGAGTTCAGTTGAGAAAATGCTGGAAATGGTTGTCTCGAACTTCTTGACACAACAACAGTCGGTCCGAAATTTCACGCCGAACATTTTTAAACACAGTAACATCGATTTTCTACAAACTAATATTTGTTATTCTCTGTCGTATATCCAATATTGAAACAGGTTTAGTTTCGTACCTGAATATCAACACACTAGCATGCCTTTCTCTACAAATAATTGTTAATCTCTGTCGCATCTACAGCAACAGAGATAGTTTCGATAACGTTGGTGTTTTTTTTTTTTTTTTTTTTTTTTTTGTTGACAGTGACAAAAATTTCAGTACGAAAGCAAAAATAACAGTTAAAATATTCTCATTTAGTTTTCGGTTTTAGTGGTAGATACTGTGTAAACTATTTTTAAAATGGCCAATTCTCGTCCATTGGAAAAAAAAATCGAAGTGATTTTTATTTAGGGTGCAACGCGTAATTTTCACGAAACCGAAAGGATTTTTAAATATCGTTTCCCGAATCGTCCTATTTGTAGAAAATACTTACGGTAACTCGTATCTAAATTTACAACTACTGGTAGTGTAAACAACAAAAAGCCCCCAGCACGTCTGTCCAACCCGAAAGAAAAGCAAGTTGAAATAATTGGTGAGATGATAGTTAATCCTCAAAAATCTACTTTCTCCATCGCGAATGTATGTGAGGTTTGTCCTTCTACTGTATGGAAACTTTTCAAAAAGAAATATCATCCATACAAAATTCAAATGGTACACGATGAAGATGACCCTGATCGACGAACAGAATTCTGCAAAACTATGACAGAAACCATTGCACGGCATCCTACCTATTTACATAATATTTGTTTTAGTGACGAGTGTACATTCTTTCTCAACGGTAATGTTCATAGACAAAATTGTCGTTTTTGAAGTGACACTAATCCTCACGTCTTTCGGGAAACTCATACTCAATATCCAGAAAGTATAAACATTTGGGCAGGGATATTGGGAAACCATAGTGGGGCCTCTATTCGTCAAACAAAATTTAACAGGGGAACTGTATTTGGATATGCTGGAAAATACTATTGACCCTCTAATAACCGAAATGGTCGAAGCAAATCCTAATGAATTTGATATAGATATTGTATTCCAGCAAAATGGAGCTCCACCACACTACTCCAGACAAGTTCGAAACTATTTAGATGACCATTTCCCCGGTCGTTGGATTGGCCGTCGAGGACCTCTGGAATGGCCAGCTCGCTCGCCAGATTTGACACCTCTGGATTTTTTTCTATGGTGATAGGATTGTTATGCAATAAGTTTTTTACTAGAGTAAAAAGTTAATGTTAATTCAAGTTGGACGGGCGGTACCAATGGTGACAAATGACACCAAGACAGAAGTTATTACTAAATATTTTATGAACAAGAAAAATATCGAGAGAAATAAGTAAAACATAAACTTAATAATTTACTAAATTTTAAATATACAAACAAATGCTTTAAAAATTATTTAATTTTACCTATATAGCACAAAATTAAAATAATTTTTATATTATAAGTAAACTTGATAGAGGAAATATGGTTTTTGAGCAGTAAAAAGTGTTTTCTTTAATCAATTAATAATTATAAAGCGAAAATTCCTACAGGTGGATTGAACTTACATTTACAAATGTAAGTAAAATTACCAATTTGATATACTTAACACCACTGACGTTTGAAATAATTTTTCTAATAGAAGTATTTAAATTAAAAAACCTCACACTTCAAGGACCACTAAGAAAAAAATTTTCGTTATATAACCAAAACTTTAAAAATCAAAATGGTCAGCCATATTTAATATCTTTTTAGGTTTAAAAGATCGTTCCCTAAAAATTTGGAACTATGAAACCGACGACATAGAGCTGGTGCAAAGCTTCGAAGATGATGTCCACTCAGTCGCCTTGCATCCTACAGGTCTTTATTGTGTCATAGGATTTTCAGACAAACTCCGATATATGACCATTATGATCGATGACATCATTACTACCAAAGAATTTAATATAAGGAGCTGTAAACTTTCTAGTTTTAGTAGAATGGGACATCTTTTTGCCAGCACCAATGGAAATGTTATCCAAATTTATTCCAGTATTAACTTCGAAATGATGTATCTTTTAAAAGGACACAATGGAAAAGTACGTTCATTTTAAAAGTAAATTTATATATTATATGTATTTCCTTTTAAATACACAGAATGTCTGGAAACAGCATAGGATAATTGTACGATATAAGTTAAAAATTAAAAAAAAAAACGGAACTTCTCTCGCCATTATCAATGAGTGCCTAGCAACTTGTAAGTTTGAATCGCCCAACACACCTGAGCTACTTAATAAAAAAATCTACTAAAAGTAAAATACTCAGTACTTTTGGTAACTTAAATACAGTGTGTCCCAAATTGGGCCTACATGTATTGGTAACTCGGGAACCATTATAGAGCTACAGTGTTGGTTAAATTAGGAAAGTTTTAGACAATTTAATTGCAAAATTAAATCTGCTTTCAAATTTTACTTATCTTTCATGGTTTTTGGCATAATTAAGAAAAACCAAAATGGTGCATTTCCTGTAGCTCGCAAACTACCAATTTTACGGTTTTAAGATTACTACATTATTAGAACACTTTTTTAAGAAGAATTTAATTTAAGTAAAAATATTTTTCTAACTTTATTTGTTTTTGAGATAATTACCCAAACTTTGGATTTTCATACGGACGCCATATTGGATTTTTACGTTTTTGAAAAGAGCTCTTCAAGAGCGAGAGAGAGAGAGAGAGAGAGAGAGAGAGAGGGAATGATTTCAATAGACGAATCACCTTTAGTCAATGGTTTATTACTAAATGTCAACAGATACCCAATTTCCAATCCAAGGTTCTCTGGACAGACGAAACCCGGTTTATAAATTTTGAAATTTTTAATAGGCAGAATTATCACTGCTGGGATACAGAAAATCCACATAATTTAGAAGAAAGACTGCTAAAAACAAGGTTTGGCTTTAATGTCTGGTGTGGCATCATAGGTAATTTAAAATGCACCTTTAATTTACGTCTCACAATTAGATAAAACATTTATTTTTCTGTTTTAGACAACCGTTTAATTGGACCATTCATTTTTGAAGAAACTCTGAATGGAGATAGGTATTTGCTACTCCTGCAAGAACAGATTTTATCGGCCATTAGAAATACCGTTCCGCCAAATGAAAGGAATAATTTGTGGTTCCAGCAAGACGGATGTCCAGCGCACAGTACCAGGGAGGCGATGGAGGACCTTAGAAATACCTTTAATGACAAGATAATCTCTAATAATGGGCCAATTGCTTGGCCAGCTAGATCACCGGACATCACACTCAGGGGGTGTGATGTCCGGTGATCTATGGGGACACGCAAAAAATGAGGTGTACGAGTTTTCTCCGCCCGAAACTAGGCTGGAACTAGAACACAGGGTACGGGATGTGTTTGCTTACATCAACCGAAACACGTTACGCCGAGTAACCCGCAAGGTATTGGAAAAATGCGAGAAATGTGTGGAAAATGGAGGAAGTACTGTGATTTTATTTTCGGTAATTGTTTACAAAACGGTTTTCTGCTATTTTACTATTGTATGGTTAATATTTGGTATACACACCTTCTGTTATTTATTAGGAAAACGAATTTACGTGCGCACAAACAAAAAATTGTGTATTTTTTTAAATTTTAGGAAAAAACAAACTTGGGGGTTCTCAGTGATGCCAGATTTAATCAATTTAAGCCATCAAATTTTTTGACAGGTACAATGAAATATAATTGGGATAAATAAAAAGCTGCTTTGCTTACCAGAACTAACCATGACCGACTAGAACTAAAAGCTTTTTGAATTTGTCCTGAGGTCGGTCGCCTGGTAAGCAAAGCGGCTTTTTATTTTACCCAATTAAATTTCGAACTTGAAGCGGGGACGTATTGGAAAAGATTTGGCAACACTGCACGGGTAACCTTAAAAATAATTTCTTGCTGTTTCTTGTCATAACGGGAGCTTTTCGCATTATATGGAACCAATGGTAATTTTAAATTTTAAAGTTGAAATAAAAAATATTAAAACACATAATTTCTCTTCTGCGCAAGTATATTTGCAATCCCTGAGGACACTAGAATACGACTATATAAAAAAATTTTGTCATTTAATCCAAAAACAACAGAAAAACCGTTTTCATAAACAATTACCTTATTTTCTTGTTTACTGATACATTTTTGTTTTACAGTTGTGTTTAATTATTATTAGTTTAAGGTAATATTAGGAAGTATTAATTTTTGCAAAAAGCATCAGTGTTTTTGTATAAGTTTTGAATTTCGCTCTCACAAAAGATCCATAGGGTAACAAGTTCATCACTAAGAATCTTAAATGTCTATAGTTAGGTTGATTCCGCTTCGGATGCGTATCATTTGTTTTTTATGAAACGGGGCGGCCATTACGCAGTCTAGTCTAAGCCTACTATCAAATAAACAAAAATTATCGTTTTTAAAGCTTAAGCAATCTGAAAACCTAGATTTGTGATACATCAATGAAAAGCTCATGTGAGCCCTTTTCAAAAATGTAAAAATCCAATATGGTGCCCGTATGAAAATCCAAAGTTTCGATAAATATCTCAAAAACAAATAAAGTTAGAAAAATATTTTTACTTAAATTAAATTCTTCTTAAAAAAGTGTTCTAATAATGTAGTAATCTTAAAACCGTAAAATTGGTAGTTTGCGAGCTACAGGCAAAAGTTAAAAATGCACCATTTTGTTTTTTTTTAATTATTTCAAAAACCATAAAAGATAAATAAAATCTGAAAGCAGATTTAATTTTGCAATTAAATTGTCTAAAACTTTCCTAATTTAACCAACAATGTAGCTCTAATGGTTCCCGAGTTAACAATACATGTAGGCCCAATTTGGGACACACTGTATGTAGTTCAGTAGGTATTTATAATTGGTCATTACTATAAGTAAAAAAATACTAGTACAGGGTCTTTGATTATATTTACGTGGCATCTGGAGCCTTTATTTTCGAAGATAGAAATAATGTTTTATATAAAAATTGTAGGTTTTTTTCCATATTATCTTTTTTGAAATTATCAGTAAAAAAATATCGCATAAATAGATATTATGTGCTACAGCAGAAGATCTTTTTTTCTGATTTTAAATATAAATACATTGATGATATTTGAGTGAGTAAATTGAAAAAAATCACATTAGTATAAAAAAAGCCTTGGAAACAATCAAATTGTTATGATAAATTGGACGTCTCGGTATAGTAAAAAGTTAAACTTTAACTTTTTATCGAATAAGAATAATTTATTTTGCTTTCTTGTCGATGGATGGGCTATTCAGAAGAACAAAAAATCGCTATTGTGTGTCTTTTTAATTGCAACAACAATAATGTGACGACAATACGAAAGGAATATCTCTTATTATACCCTTAACAACGAGTACCATCTATAGAAAATATTAAATGCAGGGTAAGAAAGTTTAGTGAGCGGAAATGCTTAAAAATAAAGAAAAGGACTGTAGCACGAAATAAAAACGAAGATTTGACTATCCTCGTTTTTTCCAGGATGATGATTATATTTTTTCTTATGGGCTAGCACTAACTACTTTTAATAATTTTAGAAAATCGTGAAATATCAATCTTTGATGCGGCATCTGAACTTAATTAAATAGATTATAAAATTTATTCAACTTTAAAATTTTACAAAATTTATCCTTATAAATTTATGTCCGTCCAGAATCTTTCTGAACAAAACATGCAGGACCGACCTGAGTATGCACTGGAAATAGCTAGGCTTATGCAGCAGTATCCGGAGTTTTTAAATAAAATTCTATTCACCGATGAGTCTTCATTCACTATAGCAGGTATGTTTAATCGCAAGAATAAACATTACTGGTCCAGAGAAAACCCTCACCAAATTCAACAACAAAACAATTTTATTATTTCCAGGGCTTTTTTGATATTAATATAAAAGTTTTTTGCAATTTATTTAAAATTTAAGCTAAAATATCTCAAAAATGGTTCACCCAAATGTCATCAATGTAGTATATAATATATTGAAATCAGAAAAAAAAAGATCGTTTGTTGTAGCGCATAATATAAGGGTGTTCCTTTTAAAAAAGTTGAAGTTGCCTTTATTTTTCCATTTTCTTAATGCGGTATTTTTTTACAAATAATTTCAAAAGATAATATAAAAAAACTACAAAAATTATGGAAAGCATTAAAGTAAGAAGGCCATAGT
Source organism: Listronotus oregonensis (assembly GCA_019359885.1). Lineage (NCBI taxonomy): Eukaryota > Metazoa > Arthropoda > Insecta > Coleoptera > Curculionidae > Listronotus > Listronotus oregonensis. Next base: position 332,489 of record JAHBCN010001333.1, on the reverse strand, counting down.
AACAATAAAGTAGTGTCCAAAAGACAAGTAAAGGATTAAGAAGGAAAACTAGATTAGTCAATAAGAAACGAAGAAGGGTTGTTGGTTCAAATCCCACTTAAGGCATGACTAAAATTATAACGAGTATTGTTAAGTTTGCATACATGAAAATAAATTGTATTAAATTTATTTTTTATGACAGATCCGTGCCATGTCTTGGAGCAAAGACGACCGTTTTGTAGCAACATGTGGTTCGGAAGGCGCAGTATATGTTTGGGACGTGGCTGAGTCTACAAGAATTACTGAAACTATAATTAAATCCAATCCGTTTACCGGAGTTACTCTTACAGAGAATGGAAAAGAAACATACGCAGTTGGCCAAGACGGCCACATTAGGGAATTGATTAATTCAAATATACACAGGTACCTACAATATTTTGAAAAAATATTTAAATATTGATTTTTTTCTAAGATACCCAAAAAATATTGTTTTAGCCAGCAGAGTATGTAGATGTTTAATTCTATCAATGAAGAACTAGATACCGAAAAAAAAATAAAAATAAGAAAGATTTTTTGAACTTTTAATTTTTAGAACCGAATTCCGCATTTATCCATCTGTCTATCTTTTATCATTTTTAGAGATGTAGTGCTGGTCCCCCCAAATGCCGGTTTAGATGCCATTGTCCTATCCCAGCTAGATACTATGCTTTTTGTAGCTGGAAATCAAGGGACAGTTTACAGTATAAAACTTCCTTTGCTTGAAAAAGCCGAGTACCTTGAATTTACTATGCATAAAAGGGTCATCTTAATGGTAAGCAAAATAAATAACCATAGTATGGCAAACCTAAATAATGCACCTTTGCTCAAAGAGTGTCATAACTCAAAAAAAAAAAAACAAAGTATTGAGAAAAAGGCGAAATTAGTTCTAACAATTTCAATCTTTTAATTTAAAACCCATCAAAATTAACACAATAAGTATTTAAGAAAGTTTTAAAGGTTTTTGAAGCTCAACAGAATAGCGTATTAAATATTCAAAAAAAAAAAAAAAAAAAAAAAATATATATAGTCAAAAATTTTTTAAAGTGTTGTTTATTCAAAGTATTTTTAGCGGTACAAAATATTATCTAGTTAAAAAATATTATAGGTACATAAACAGTTACGTCAAAGTATGCCATATTTTGTTGAGTAAATTTACAGACTGTTTTAAATCAAATAATTTCACTAAAACACCCACGGTGCGTTAGTACTTAGGCCTAAAGACATCGCGGACTGCCCTGAAAAAAAAACTTAACGCATGCCACTTTATAAAATACTTAGATCGATAACCACCTTGCACACAACCCGACATATGACACTGTATTTGTTTGGTATGCCCTGTAGAATTTTTTCGCGCAATAAACGTTTACTACCGTGTATCCTCTCTTACTGTTGTTAATTAGAGGTTTAAAAGAAAAACGGTAACAAACGGTACCTTTGCAAAAAAAATAGCTACTTGAATTCGGTTAACATTATAATGGCATTAGTTTTTTCCAGGCACAAAAATACCTACGAAAGTCTAGAAGAACCACGCTTTAATTTTTTTCCCACATCAAACTTCAAACTCTGAATTCAGAGATTAAACTCTGAAATCAGACTTTAATCTAGGAATTCAGACTTTAATCTCGAAATTTAGACGTTAATCTTCAAATTCAGACTATATTCTCTAAATGCAGACTTTAAACCTGGAATTTAGACCTTAAGTCTCTGAATTTGGAGTTTAATCTCTAAATGCAGACTTTAATCTTGAAATTCAGACTATATTCTCTGAATTCAGACTATATTCTCTGAATTCAGACTTTATCTCTGAATTCAGACATTAATTTCTTAATTCGGACTTTTAACTTTGAATTTAGCCTTTAATCGCTGAATTTAGACGTTAAACTCTAAATTTAAACTTTATATTGGACCCCGCACATTTTCCCTTTTTCTCTAATTCATAGTTTAAACTCTGAATTCAGACTTTAAACTCTGAATTCAGACATTAATCTTTGAATTCAGACTTTAATCTTGGAAAACTCTGAATTCAGAGATTAAACTCTGAAATCAGACTTTAATTTGGGAATTTAGGCTATATTCTCTAAATTTAGACTTTAAACTCAAAATTCAGACTTTAATCTCGAAATTTTGACGTTAATCTCCAAATTTAGACTATATTCTCTGAATTCAGACTTTAACCTGAAATTCAAACCTTAAGTCTCTGAATTCGGACTTTAATCTTTAAATTCAGACTTTAATCTCTGAATTCAGACTATATTCTCTGAATTCAGACTATATTCTCTAAATTCAGACTTTAATCTCTGAATTCAGACTTTAATTTCTTAATTCGGACTTTTAACTCTGAAGTCAGACTTTAATCGCTGAATTTAGATGTTAAACTCTAAATTTAAATTTTATATTGGACCCCGCACATTTTCCCTTTTTCTTTAATTCAGAGTTTAAACTCTGAATTCAGGGACAACAATTTAAATTAAGAGTTTAGTCTCAATTCAGAGATTTAAGTCGGAATTCAGAGATTAAATTCTGAATTCAGAGATTAAAGTCCGATTCCAGACTCTATCTAAAGCCTAAATTATGAAAAAAATTGCAGCGTGGCCCTTCTACGCCTTTTTAATTACCTAAAATATAGACATGGAACTTTTTGAGATAGGATCTTGCAGTTTTGTAGATCTAATGGTGCAATTAAAACGTTTTGAGTTATGACACTATTCGTGCAGAGGTGTGATATGTACGGTAAAAAAAGACGGCAAGCATTAAAAAATTGAGAAATTAGGCTTTTAGTAGTTTACATACACTATTAAAATAAGTTCATAGTAGTAGAACATACTTTACTTGTTTTTATTTTAGATGTATCTCACCTATGATGACCGGTTTATTATAACAGGTGCTATAGATGGCAGCATATGTTTCTGGAAAGTACAAAATGCCGAAGATAAATCTATTAAGTTAGATAAAGAAATCTCAACCTCAAGCGAAATCCTAATCTCGAGGCAAATCCTGGAAGACAAAATGGATCAAATAAAAAATTTACAACTAAGATTAAAGGAACTTGAAACTGAACATTCATATCAGATGAGACAGAATGATGCTCTGCATTCTTTAAAAATGAAAGATATTCATTCGGAGTATTGTCACGCGATAGAAGAATTAAAAATTAAAAATGAGGTAGGTTTTTTAGTTATTAAGGATCTATTTTCTGGCTTTAAAGACGGAATAGTCCTTTAGATCTATATCTTGTTTTTTGACAAGTTTTCTTTTTTTAAGAAAATGAGATGAGAAATAATTATAGAAATATATCCTCTACTAACAAAGCATGTTACCAGCAACCTAATTTTTTTCTTAATATTTTTTTTATAAATTAAATTTATTGTCAAATATCATAGGTATCGTAATTTTAGCAAATGGAAGGTGATCATATTCAGGAAATTAACAATATCAACAGTCAGATAGCTAAAATGAAAGTTGATCATGAGATTTTTATACAAAAATTAGAAGCCAGCTATAACGAAAAGTTGATAGTCGAGTATAAGAAGTTTATGAGGTAAGAAAGTTAAATTTTACAGTTAGTTTTTATGATAATATCACGGATATAATAGTCTAAGAGCCCGCGACGCCCAGACCTTCGTTATATTATAAAAGCTGAAAATTCTTCTATACATGTCTCCTATACAGGTATAAGCAAACCCAGCCTATACAACCTGGGTCGCGGTGGCTTTGGCAGGTAACAGGTAGTAAAGGTGAGTAAAATTGTGTTTCAAATTTGTGATAGTATAAAACTTAGTTTTCATATATTTTAATTTACAATCATATTAGAAACCGCCTCGTCTATTGGCGGACACTTCGGGCGGTAACAACCCCTTTCCAGACACCCTTACAGTATGATTATTTATAAATCTACTTTTATCATAGTTTAAAATCTGGCTTTTATATATGTTATTCAGAAAACTATACGAATAATGTTTCCACAATCCCCAGTCACTTTCGATGGTTCCCCTATCTTCCCAGGCACATTGAAGTCTCCTCCAGGCGTCCGCGCGATGAATATACATGTACGTTGGTGCGAGTGAAATAGCATGATCGGTCCACGGCGATCTCTTTCTGCGCATCAGCTGTCTCGTACTACGTATTATATATTGTCAAAGACAATTGTAGTTATAACTACAATTGTCTTTGATATTGTGTAGTGTGAACTGTTATACGTACAGAAAACGTTGAATAATTAATTTGTAAAGTTTATTGAATAATGGCCAATTGCACCGTTGTGGTTTTCTGTTTTCTTAACTAAGGGACGTTTTGAATGTGACTATTGTCATAATATTTGACACCGTCTCAATGCAACTTAGGTTAAGAAGGGTTTAAAACTGCTTAAACCACGTGGTGCAAACCGCCGTAAGTGGTCCAGTTGTGGTAAAGTGTTATCGTGGAAACAGAAGAAATGGATGAAAACAAATTAAGTTGTTTTATTTGTGAGAAAAGTGAGGGAAAATTAATTTTGCTTTCTGAAGAGACATTAAAGAAGTGTCAAACTGTTTTGAAAGTCAGAAAAAGACATAACCTTAAATATTCGAACATTATTTTACCTGATGAATATACAGATGGAGGTTATCACCGGGAATGCCATAAAACATTCACAGGCGTTTATAAACAATATTATAATTCCGAGCCTGCAAATTTAAAAAATAAAAAAAGACCAAACAAAAAGTCGTTCAGTGTAGACAACTCTCCAGATACACCGGTAGTACCTGAGTCAACTACTGAACTCGCAACAAAATCTCCGACACCATCAGACCAAACTTTATTTACTGAATTAATAGAGCTCCAGCCTTCAACCTCCGCAGAACAATCTCATTCATCGCCTCAACATACAGAACGTTGATATGAAAATTTTTTTACATTATTTTTTTTAAATTTACAATTTTAATCCGTTGAGTATAGATCGCGCTATTTCACTTGCACCAACGTACATGTATATTCATCGCGCGGACGCCTGGAGTAGACTTCAATGTGCCTGGGAAGATAGGGGAACCATCGAAAGTGACTGGGGATTGTGGAAACATTATTCGTATAGTTTTCTGAATAACATATATAAAAGCCAGATTTTAAACTATGACGAAAGTAGATTTATAAATAATCATACTGTAAGGGTGTCTGGAAAGGGGTTGTTACCGCCCGAAGTGTCCGCCAATAGACGAGGCGGTTTCTAATATGATTGTAAATTAAAATATATGAAAACTAAGTTTTATACTATCACAAATTTGAAACACAATTTTACTCACCGTTACTACCTGTTACCTGCCAAAGCCACCGCGACCCAGGTTGTATAGGCTGGGTTTGCTTATACCTATATAGGAGACATGTACAGAAGAATTTTCAGCTTTTATAATATAACGAAGGTCTGGGCGTCGCGGGCTCTCACTCTATAAGAAATAGTGCGTTATGATGTTCGCCTGTAGGAAAGCTGTTTGAATTTCCAGGTACCCAAGTTATCGTCTGAAATCGGAATTGCTGTACGTCTGCAAAGTAAGCTTGCAGACGCAGCGGTAATTGCAGATGTAAAAATAAACTTTATGATTAATTTTACATTAAAAGACCACCAGAAAATCGACGAAGTTACCTTGACTTAGTATTTTTATTGGATTATAGAATAATTTTTAATCTTAAATTGCTATCCTTTTTTTTTGTATATACCAGTGAAAAAAATAGACCATAATTTACTACACCAGATTAGCCCTTTTTTCTCAGGTGGCTTTGTCTGTCAATGAAAACCAGCGATCTTCTTCTCCTTCTTCCCTGGGAGACGTCTTAATTCACTACCGAAGGCAGCGCAGCCTCTTGGGCTTTTTGTGCCTAATCTCCCATTGTCTTTTATACCAATCCTTCCATTAATATTGTTCCTTCTACAAGTCTGTATAACCCCGAGACTGGTTGTTTGATATATTCCTGTTGGCTCATTTTCGGTTGCCCAAATAATGCCTGTCTTTTGTGATTCAATGCTTCACATTCGCACAGGATATTGTAGGCTGTTTCTTCCCCCTCGTCGAATATTCTGCAACTTGGGTCCCCATTGTATGAGCCTATCTTGTATAGGTGTCCTCTTAGGTTATCGTGTCCTATTAGCAACCCTACTGTTATGCGAAGTCTTTTCTTACTTTGTCTGAGTAGTTCTTCCTTCGTTCTTTTGGATGGGCCTCTTATGAAGCTTTTTCCATTTCTAATTCTACTGAGGTTTTCCCAGTATTCCTCGTGTTTGTTTCAGATCCATTCCCTGGTTTGCCTCGTGCTGTGGTTTTGGTCACTCCAAGGGCAGGTTCTGGTCCAAAGAATGGTGTGGATGATCCCTGTCTCGCTAGCTTATCCGCTTTTTCGTTGCATTCTATTTTCGAATGCCTTGGTACCCATAAGAGAGTTACTCTGTTGCGTTCTTCCAGGACTTCCAGTTCTTTTGGCATTCCCATGTCAGCTTGGACGTTACCTTGGGGTTTACTAGTGCCCTCAGTGACGCTTGGCTGCCTGTTGTTAAGCAGATCCGCTTGTTTTTATAAACCCTCCTGTTATTTTCTTTTGCACAGTGCAGTAAAGCATATATTTCCGTTTGAAATACAGAACTGTGTGTTCCTGGTGGAATTGTGAATTCCTCATTTCACTGAACACGCTCGCTTTAGTTCCCTGCTCGGTTTTGAAACCACCCGTATACCAGATGATGTCGCAAACCGCTCCGGGGAGATCGGGTTGCTGCCACTCACTTCGATCTGGAATTTTTACCTCGAAGTTTTTGTTAAATAAGTATTGGGGAATCATCTGGTTTGTTCTCTCATTCAGGATTTTGCCAGTGATACTAAAACAGTTTCTTAAAAGTTAATATGACGGATTTGCAGATTCTTCTTGGAATAGGTGTCTCCCTTTTAGCAGAGTTGCAATTGCAAGTCGGCTATATTTGCAGATTTGCAAAGTTGCGGTTGTCGATGTATTGTAATTCCACTTTTAAGGTGCTTCTGTAGTGTACAGGTCCGCGATGTTAGAAGAAAAGGTAATCATATTTGTTAAACAACAATTACCCTCCTTAAATTTTAGCATTTTTGTTTCAACAGAAGGAGGTGTTACGATTATTACATGGCGTCTGCATTTTTCTATCGTGTGAGTCATATGCTGCCACGCTACGGAAAGGAAGAAATAAATATAGAAAAGTAAATGATTTTATTGCAAATAAAGAAAAAAAAGTTTCGTAATCTTTATTATCGATACATATTTTTTGTTACTTACTTATCTATCACCGCCCATATCTAAAAATATTGTCTTATTAGAAAGAAAAGACAAATTCAAGCAACAAAGCAATGTCTGTCTGGGATGATTCCTGTTAATTGCTAAAGAATTTAAAAAATTATTATTAATGATATGGTTAATAAAATGTTTACATTATAGGATTAAAGGGAACTGATATGAAACAGTATTATATAAAATTATTAGGTTACATACTTGAACCACTTGCGACGCTTCTCAAGATTAGCTTTTTTGTCACTCTCTAAAAGTAATGATTCTTAATTTATAGTTATAGTTGATATAATAATATATTTATATTTTTAAGTTTAATAGCAGTCGCACCTTAAATAATATATAACAATAATATTATAGTTATTATTAGTTTCAAGCTAATATAAGGTTACGGACTTAATAATTTATTAAAATAAGCTACTTTAGTTTTTCCCCATTCCGACGGCCATTGTGGAGTATTCTGAAGTCATCCATTTTGCAGTTTTCTTGGATCCTGTATTAAAATTGTTCTTCCAGACTGTTCCATTCTTTTCCGCATTACTATAAATAGCGCGAAGAAAGTCCGTAATTAGGCCAAAGGAATAATTTGGGGGGGGGGGGGGGGGGGGGGGGGGGGGGGGGGGGGGTTAGCATTTTGTGTCAGGGGTATCGTCGACTTATTTCTCTACCACACTTAAGATTTTTTAATGAAAACCCCCATTTTTTAAGTTTTAGATTCTTTATGAAAATTAAAAATCTTTGTCTTTGTTTGGATTGAGTTTTGGTATAATGTTGGATCAACAATGCAAATCTGTTATTTCGAAAATCCTAATCTAGAACCCGCTGCAAGAAGCAGGTTTTAGATTCTAGAAACTCTGGATATAAAGGAACGAGAATTTCAGGACTTTTACAGATGGACTGTAAAAGGATCCATAAAAGTAACACTTTGTATTGCACTTTTGGGTACTGCAAGTAGAATAATTATTCTGTTTATTTCCTCAGAGTCGAAACCGAAACCGCTAAAATACCTATAAAAGAAAAATAGGTTCCGTATAAGTTACCTACCAACGAGGTAGGTAACTTATACGGATAAAGATTCTCTAAGAAAATCGAAAATGCTAAGAGTAGATAATGTACAGGTTACAAAAAAATATTTTCTACTTTGAAAGAGAAATAGGATAAGAGCTGGCAGACCCTTTTCGGGACAGTGAACATGATTGTGACATTGATGCATAAAAGTAAAAAAGATTTTTGGTACCCCAATCCAATAATAACTAAAAGTCCTATAAAAATATACCTGCAATACCCTGCTTTTGTGTTTTAAATAAGAGTTATAGACGGTCTTGATAAATATTAGAGTGAAGGGTACTTTACTTAGCAAAACTATAAAGGAGATTAATTGCAAAAATAAAAGATCGCTAACATACAGCAAAAAAATAGTTGATACCAGTACTGAGGCTTTGCTTTGGGTACCCTATACAATAATTTTTGATTGAGAAAAACAGCTTAACAAAAATGTATTTTACTGATTGAAAAAGTCAGTAACCATGGTTACTTACTAGATGTTTTTCTCAATCAAAAATGACCACCATATTATACTGAAAGCTAGAGGAGTTACCAACTACAGTAACAGATATACATCGTACATACATACATACTCCAATTTGCGCGACAATAATAGTAAACATCCTTTGCGGCAATTAAAAAGACCGACAAATTTTGACTCGTCTCAAACCTGCTTCAACCGTGGTAGTTTTTTCTTTGCCTCGTGCATTCAAGAAACATCGGTTATTTTAAAAATGTGATAACTAGCCCATAATTCTGTTAGACCTTCCAGATCCAGTATGTTTTATTATGTGATTTAAACAACATAATAATGAAACTGAACATCAAATAAATGTGTTGTTATAACAAACCATTTTTTTAAAAAATATCAATAAATTAATAAAATAATCCCAAGATATTGTGAAAAAAAAACTTTGACTGCTTTTTTTGATATTCTCATATGCATTGATAGGTACGGGTTTTCCCATTTCGATGAACTTGGAATGATTAAAAAATGTACATTATTGCCCGAGTAATGGAACAATTCGTCCGCCCGCTTATAAGTGAATCCATGAAGATGTCTTCCGCGTTCCGCATTCTAGCGGTAGAGCGGCAGCTGAAATGAGGAGACTTTTGGCTCCCGTTATCTCGAAAACTATTAATTTTTCGGAAAAAATTATAAAGACCATTTTTGTAGACTACAAGGCGATTTTCATTTTTTGTTAAAACAAAAATTCTCTAATTCGCATATTTTGGCAGATATTAGCGGAAAACCCATTTTTCGGGTCTTGAGGGGTCATTTTCAGCCCTTTTTCACCTGTTAATGTTGATAAACTTTTTTTCACTTGAAAGCATCCCCGAAGACCTAAGAATTGCGCCACAAGAGAAAACTGTACAGATTTATTTACAGCTTTGTCCGTTCATTTACTGGACTATTACTGATTTTCCCAAAAAATAGTGTCATAAACGGCCGAGTGATGATCGCGTTGTTAAATTTAGCAATGGACTTAGCAGTTTAGAATGTTTAACAAAACGTCATTGTCATTGTTATTCAATGATTTTAGTAGGCAACTTGTTAAAATCTGACATTTTGTTAAACATTCTAAACCGTTGTTAACTTTTAACAATTTGCTAAGTTGACAACGAATTAGAATGTTTAACAAAATGTCAGATTTTGACAGGTTGCCTACTAAAATCATTGAATAACACTGACAATGACGTTTTGTTAAATATTCTAAACTGCTAAGTCCATTGCTAAATTTAACAACGCGATCATCACTCGGCCGAAAGTGTAATGTATTTAAAAGAAGTATAAAATATTTTTCCACATCCCGTATAGTAGCCGGACAAGGGTTTTTGAAGCGCTAGCACATACTTATTTACCCACTTTTAACTATATCATCCTTAAAGAAATGTATTTTTTTAAGATATGAAGAAAAAATGAATCTTATGCTAAAAGAACAAGAACAGCACTATGAAGCTTTAAAAAGAGCTAAAGCAGAATCCGAAGAGTCAATAAACAATGACTACCTCGAAATTGTTAAGGAAAAAGATAATTTACTAGATGAGGTAAGTTATTGTATTTTTTAACAAACACCCAATAATAATATAATTCTCAGCATACAAAAAAAATTGTTTTAATTTAAAATTGTATCATTTTGAATGTTTTACTAGAAGATTTAAAACTACTTTACAACTAAAATTTAAAACTACTTTACACCTAAAATTTAAAACTCCTTTTGAATATTACAATTTTTATTAACAACATATCCTGTTAAATTTATTTTTTTTTAGTATAAGGAAAAAGTGGCAAAACTTATTAAAGAGCATGAACTAATCAAACAACAAATTGAAGATGATTGCGACAGGGAAATTTATGAATTAAAGACTGCTCATGAAAAAGAGATAAAAGAAGAACAGGATCTCAATGTGCGACTAAGAGGAGAGGCGGCAGTCGTAAAGAAAAAATTATTGGGTAGGAAACTATAAAAAAAAAGTGGCATTTATCACTTTAACTTTTAAAAATATTTCTGGTAGCTTTTTTCGTCAATCTTCTTCTAAATGGCCCCCTAAAGTCCCAAAAATGTGTTTCCCGCGAATATCTGCCAAAATATGCGAATTAGAGAATTTTTGGTTTGAACAAAAAATGAAGATTACCTCAAAACGTACCAAAAAGGTTCTTACCATTTATTTTGCAACACCAATATTTTTGCAAAAACGGCCGTCGAAAAATCCATAACATTCCACACTGGATAGATGTGGTTAGTTGTGAGTCCGCGAGTCACTGGTGTGATGAATTTCCCTGATTTTTGAAAAATTGTTGGAGTTTTTTAAAAAGAAAAAAGTATATTTAGAAACTAGTCAATCTAAGCTTTCAAATGATGTGCATTGAAAAACATTTCAATATGATCAGTTTTTGATTCGCGTTTATTCTACAAGATTTTCTAGAACTCCAGAAACGGCTAAAAAATGCAGATGGACAAAACAATTTTTTATCAAAACGCAAGAAGGTCTCATTACAAAAAAGAAATATTAATAACAAACCATTTTTTAAAAAAATATCAATACATTAATGATACTCTCAAAATATTGAAAAAAAAATTACCGCTTTTTTTAATATTCTAGAAAAATCAGACTGGACCCAAACTCATATGCAATGATAGGTACGGGTTTTTTCATTCCGATTAACTTTGAATGATTAGAAAAATGTAAATTATTGCCCGATTAATGGAACAATTCGTCCGCCCGCTTATAAGTGAATCCATGAAGATAGCGGCATTCTAGCGGTAGAGCGGCAGCTAAAATGAGTGGAATTTTGGGTCCCATTGTCTCGAAAACTTCGTCGCTCCGCTGCGGCTCCGCTGTGGCGCCGCAAATTTGCCTGCACACATACTTGCGTTTTTGCTGCGGTTCCATCTAAAACGATTTTGGCCTTAAGGGGCCATTTTCAGCCCTTTCCCACCTGTTAATGTTGATAAACTTTTCTTCGCTCGAAAGCATTTCCGAAGACCTAAGAATTGCGCCACAAGGAAAAACTGTACAGATTTATTTACAGCTTTGTCTCTTCATTTATTGGACTAATTGTACAGTATTCTATTTAAAAAAGCATATGAAATATTGGTGTGTCATAATTATGTAAATTATAACAATAATTTTAAACTTCTTTGGTTTATCAGAGAACGATTTTTTACTGAAAAGATTTTTTACTAAAGATTAGTAAATTTTGTTATTAATGGAGTGATATCATATTTAAAATTATCATTTGTAAACTGCTGGACACTCGAAGTGCATAACGTAATTTTTTGGGGTATTTTTAAGGTTCGATATTTTGAAAACGGTAAACGATATTAAAATGCGGTTTTCGATGTTAGCTTACCCAGGGTGTGTAGATTATATCTTTGGCTGATGGATAGTCAGGTGTGACCGGAAAAGGTTTGTACAGGGTGTAAACTAAAACACTGCATTTTTTACAAAATTTTATCCAAGGTTATTTTTTACAAAACGCAGTTTTATAAATTCCTATATACACTAGAATAATCTTTAATTAAATACAAAAAAACAATTTCTTGCGTTTTTTGAAATTTTTCTTTTCTTGGGATATACAGGGTATATTCGAAAATATTGACATGAAGGAACAAATAAATTCCTAGTTTACTAGTGACAGCCCAAATCAAACTCATTGGGGCAATTTTTTTATTATCTCTAATGCCCCTATCAGGAAAAATTACAATTACAACATACAGGAGTGTGAAAAAGTTTACATTTGGTTTTATTCCTAAAAGTTTATGATTTTGCATATTTTTATGCATTGAACATTCAGAGCTAGAGAAATTTTATTAAAACGTAATTTATTTTGATTTCGTTACTTGATTTACCTTAATTAGACTCTTTTACCGAAACGGTTTTTTATATTCCACCCTAACCTCACTTTTAAAGAAATTGGCGGCGTAAAGCATTAAAACTAATGTTTAAGAATATTGTAGAGTGTTTTTTAAATCCACTTGACTTTTTAGAACTAAGCAAATTCTAGCATTATAATGCCTATAAAACGGTAACTGGTACTAGTGATAGGGTTTTATTGGAATTTTTTATTTGCACGGTTCATAGTACCTTAAACGTTTCCGATGAATTAAGCAGCAGCTCTTTGAAAACAGTAAGTCACTTACATAAGAGGACATGCTTTATCGTCTAGAAATATTTTAAGCTATACAGTGTTGCCGGTTCTGTTTAAAAGCAACGGCAACTTTTTTATTTTTTATATTTGTGTATATTGTTATATTTCTAGGTTCTACTTAACATTTTAATATACTATACCTACATTTATCTTAAGTTAATTGCAATTTCAAAAAGAAGGAGTACCTTAAATATGTTTTGTTTAAATAAAATATAGTGCACATGATATGCAACAAAGAGGAGTTCTAAAAAAGGACCTCCTTCTATTATTACGCAAAAACGACTATGAGTTTCTCTTCTATTAAAATATCATATTGTCGGTAATCTAAAATATGAAAATAAAAAAAGAAGGCCATGGACTCTATGGAAACTGGTACTTGTTTATTTGTACATTTTTTCCTTGGTTGACATTTTAATGTTCCGTTTTGCTTTTTTATATTTTAATTGTTTATTATTTAATCTATTTTTCTTAAATAATAATAAAAATAGATAAAATAATAAACAATTAATTAATGCTTATAATAATCATTTAGTTCTAAAAAGTCAAGTGGATTTAAAAAACACTCTACAATATTCTTAAACATTAGTTTTAATGCTTTACGCCGCCAATTTCTTTAAAAGTGAGGTTATGGTAAATCAAGTAACGAAATCAAAATAAATTACGTTTTAATAAAATTTCTCTAGCTCTGTGCAATGCATAAAAATATGCAAAATCATAAAATTTTAGGAATAAAACCAAATGTAAACTTTTTCACACTCCTATATGTTGTAATTGTATTTTTTCCTGATGGGGGCATTAAAGATAATAAAAAACTTGCCTCAATGAGTTTGATTTGGGCTGTCACTAGTAAATTAGAAATTTGTTTATTCCTTTATGTCAATATTTTCGAATATACCCTGTATATCCCAAGAAAAGACGAATTTCAAAAAACACAAGAATTTGTTTTTTTGTATTTATTTGAAGATTATTCTAGTGTATATAGGAATTTATAAAACTGCGTTTTGTAAAAAATAACCTTGGATAAAATTTTGTAAAAAATGCAGTGTTTTAGTTTACACCCTGTACAAACCTTTTCCGGTCATACCTTACTATCCATCAGCCAAAGATATAATTTACACACCCTGGGCAAGCTAACATCGAAAACCGCATTTTAATATCGTTTATCGTTTTCAAAATATCGAACCTTAAAAATACCCCAAAAAATTACGTTATGCACTTCGAGTGTCCAGCAGTTTATATTATGGCTGTAGTAATATTGGACTGAATTTGCAATATTTCTGGTAGATCATTAATCATTTAACTCTCAGCAAAAGCTGCTACCATTGGTTTTTCTATTATTTTTTATTAATATGGTTTTTTTTATGTTAAAAGAGGCAAAAAATACAAAATTGTGTTTTTTCTTTCATGTCATTGTATCTAGATATTTTTTTCTATATTGACAATGTTCAATTTGTTATTAAGCAACACAGAAAGAGGCAGATGACTACAAACATCAAGTATACATTCTTGAGAATGAACATATTAAATTTAAATCCATAATCAGTGGTCTAGAGAAAGATATTATCGACATAAAAAAAGAAATAGTGGAAAGGGATAGTACAATTGAAGATAAAGAAAAAAGAATATTTCAGTTAAAGAGCAAGAATCAGGAGCTTGAAAAATTTAAATTTATATTAGACTTTAAGGTAACACAAAGCGAACTAACCAACAACGATTGCTTATATTTTTTGTGCACTGTAAAATGCTGTATACCATAATTTTAGATTAAAGAATTAAAGTCACAAATAGAACCAAGAGAACGAACCATACAAGAACAGATTACTCAAATAAACGAAATGGTACGAGAACTGGAAAATCTCCAAAAAGTCATCCTAAATTTGGATACGCAAATGGCTGAAGGTCGCGCGAAACTAACAGCTTCGGCTAATGAAGTCCGAAAGGAAGTGGAAAAAAATAGAATAATGAAAAAAGCTCTCCAAGCTATACGAATGGATATACACCATGCCAGTGGATTTATACAAAATGTACCTATGCTGCAAAAAGTAGTAAAGGCAAGTATAATTTAAAAAAACACTTATGAGAAAAACAGAAATAATAAGTGCTCCGATTAATAGAGATCTTTTAGGTCTAGAACACAATTTACAAACCATTCCCTATCGTTCTTATGAACAAAAAAACAATATTTAGCCAACAGATAAAGTAACATACTTTACGTCAAAAATAATAATACATTATTTATTGAAAAGTCTTTGTTAAGTACTCACCAAATAGTTTTCACAATGGGACTACTTCTACCCTGGTCTCGGGGTATAAAAGAATTCGCCATAGTAATGTAGACCAAAACTAAATAAATTTTTAATTTAATCCACTACTACATATTGTTTAACAATTCCAAATAATAAGTATAAGTTTTATATGGACCTTGTAGCTCAATATTTTATACACTTTTAAATAAATAATTTACGACATGATAGAACCACACCATACCACACGGTACCACAATCTTATGTAAATCTCTAAATTTAATAATATGAAGCCTTAATGATAGCTTTACTTATGTATTATTTTGCGATATTTTAAATTTTAAGTATAAACCCAAACTACAGAGGAAATAGGTTTTCAGACACAAAGAAAAATATATACGCCCCGAATAAAAAACATTCTTTCTTTTCCAAGTCACGAAAAATAAATTATTTTTTTAAACTAACAAATCCTTCATTTGTACTCTAAAATATTAAAACCCGAACAAACTGACAACAAAGGTCTTCTTTATCGGTCGATAAACATACAGTGACCCCTGCCAGTGAATAGCTACAACACGGGATCAGACAAAGCGTGGGAGCGATCAACGGCTTCATTTTTTGGCCCTGATATTTTGTACGTCTCACTCTTACCGATCCCTCGACTATCCGCTACTCAGCGGCCACACGGCTTAGCCGTGACGCGTGACTTAGTTTGTGCAGCGCCTTCGATCCAGACGGTTATATTAGCGGAATCGTTTTTGCACGAAATACGTTATACACTATTTTAAAAATCTATTTGGTTGAGATGGCTAAGCGTATTTTGTACTTTTGATGATTGTTGCGTTACTACACATGATTGTGTTTCATTTTTTCGATGTCCTAAGGGTATAGAGAGATACGTTTGCATGCATATGTTTTAACTCAATTTTATCTATTGTTGTTAATTTAAAATCATAGCCAATTTGGTAATAAAGAGTGCCAAAAACTTAGAATACTGAAAAAATCTGTAAAATTTGTAATACATGTTTTTTTTTTAATTTAACCTACCCTCTTTTATTTCCTTTGTTACCAAAATAATCTATTTGTTAATAATGGTTTATAAAAAATAAATACATAATACAAACATTAATAATCTCACTCACATTATTATATGTATATTCCTAATAGAACGCCCCCCGTATAAAAATATAATCAACCGGGAGTAAGAACTATTCATCGCGACATCAAAAGAGTGAGAGGACTTTATTAGAATATCCTTAGACATTGTCTTCATCATTTTGCTGCGGTAGTTATATTTACTCGCATCTAGAGATACCACGGCTCACGAGCTTCTTGACAATGTTGACACATGAAACGCTTTATTATGCAGGGACTTGGCTAAAAAATTACATTTTAATGTAATAATTAAGGGTCTTTTGCTAACCCGAACTAGCCATGACCGACTAGAACTTAGGGCTTTTGAATTTGTCTAAATTATTTGTAGAAGTTATAAACAAAATTTTAACAACGTATTAGAAAAAACCCGGGGGATATATAATTACACTTTAAAAAATATATAACTTCTACCATATCAAAAATTATAAAAATTTTGTTAATAACTTTTATATAGGGATAATTTAGACAAATTCAAAAGCCCTAAGTTCTTGTCGGTCATGGTGAGTTCTGCTTAATAAAGCAGCATTTTATTTTCCCCAATTATATATCAGACGTAAAACTGCGGAGACGTATTAAGGCGCGTTTACACCAAACTTGACAAAAATTGTTTGTAGAAAACTAAAAGTTGCCAACTAAAAGTTGCTTTTCTTAAATTAGAGCAACAAGTGGAACATTTTTTGTAGAAAACTAAAAGTTGCGCTTCTCACATTTAGAGAAAAAAGTGAAAAACTTGTTGCCAAAGAATTAGCGCGAAAGGTTTAGGCAGTAGTTCTCAAGTTCTCCACTAGTTTTCTACAAGTTGCTTGTGCAAAGCGTGCAGCAACAAATCTTCCACTTTTAGTTGTCAACTTCTTTGAAAAAGTTGTCAACTAAAAGTTGCACTTATCAAATTAGAGCAACAAGTGGAAGATTTTTTGTAAAAAACTAAAAGTTGCTCTTCTTAAATTTAGAGGAACAAGTGGAAAACGTGTTGCCAAAGAAGTGGCGCGAAAGGTTTGGGTAGTAGTTCTCCACTAGTTTTCTACAAGTTGCTTGCGCAAAGCGCGCAGCAACAAATCTTCCACTTTTAGTTGTCAACTTTCTTTGATCTTTACCGAGACTCCGCGGAAAAAAAATAAGTGGAAAATTTGTCTCTCAACAAGTGAAAGACAGAAAAAGCTGTATTTTGTAGAAAAAGCAACAAATTGCCGCAACTTGTGGAAAACTTAGTTAAAGACTTTGGTGTAAACGCGGCGACACTCCGGGGGAAACCAAAATTTAGTGGAAGATTTGTCTCTTCACAAGTGGAAGACAGAAAAAGTTGCTGTATTTTGTGGAAAAAGCAACAAATTGCCGCAACTTGTGGAAAACTTAGTGGAAGACTTTGGTGTAAACGCGGCTTTAGAAAAGACCCATGATTTGCTTTTTTTACATTAAATGCATTATTTAGAAAAAGCCTACTTTTTAAATAACGTGCCGAGTCTCTGTATAATAAAGCATGTTCCATGTATCAGCACTGTCAAAAAGCTCGTGAGTCGGGGTATCTCTAGACGCGAGTGTTATATTATTTATTCTGTGGCCTCACGCCACAAGTTTTTAAGAAATTATTCAAGTCAAATCAAACAATTATCGATTTTACTTGAACTACCGAAAATGTTTAGCTATTAACCCCTATTGATTTTAATTGAAAGCTCCGTTAATGACCTTAGCACACAGAAACTATTTGTGTCTAAATGGACAAATATTAACCGGCCTTTGGTTCTTATACCCTTACATTTTTTTCAATAAAATTACCGTAAACTAAATAATCATTATGTTCGAAATAGATAATTTATATTTTTATGTCAATATACATACAAATTCTTTACAACAATTAAAATAATCGTTTGAAGTCTCTTATTATGTCAACCATCAACTGTTATACACAAGCATAGCGTAAAGTTGGGAAACTGTATCAATCGATCCTTAAAGTCTGTCGTCATAATCACACACAAATTTTTGTCATTGAGTAATATTTAAATTGATAAAAAATTATGATCGTTCTTTGAAAAAATGGTTTCAAAATTTTAGGAAATGTACCACAAATATAATGCAGATAAAGATTTTGAAGTTAGTCAAGCCGAAGACACAGAGGCAAAAAGCGAATTTTTACGACAAAGGGACTTTTTGGAACGTACAGTTGCTACTCTGCATACTCAGGTAATAGTTTGTTTTCGGTTAATTGTTTATCTTATTATTATTAATTGTTATATATTTTAGGCCACTAAAAATACTAGTACACTTAGTTTTGATAAAGTCCGTCTTGTTGATGAGAATGCAACATTACTGGTAGAAACTAATCAATTAAGAAGAAATCTACAAGCGGAAATTAACCAGAATAAGAAGCTCAATTCTATTATCGGAATGTCGTATATTGCTCCAAAAATGGCACAGAAGAAAGTTAATTTGGCAGTATCAACAAACGAAGAAATTCACAATAAATACAAGGAGAACATTAATGTATGTGATAAATATATTGCTTTTTAAACCCATCACATTTTTATGAGAAAAACTGACGTTGATGTTTAAAAACAAATTGAATAACTTTGGACAATTATTTAATTTTAGATAATTTTACTTTATTTAGTCCAGTAACTGAAAACCTGAAAGTACGCAAAGCTGTAAATAAATCTGTACAGTTTTCATTAGGGCGCAATTCTTAGGTTTAGCGGATGCTTTTGAGCGAGAAAAAGTTTATCACGATTCCGACGTGGGAACCCGCTGAAAATGGCCACCCAAAGTTCCAAAAATGAGTTCCCCGCGAATATCTGCCAAAATATGCGAATTAGAGAATTTTTGTTCAGACAAAAACCGAAGATCACCTCGAAATCTACAAGAATAGTCCCTGCCATTTTTTTCGCAACACCAATATTTTTCGCAAAAACGGCTGTCGAAAAATCCATAACATTCCACGCTGGATAGAACTCCGAAAACGGCTAAAAAATGCAGATGGGCAAAACAATGGGCAAAAAAAACAATTTTAATCAAAACGCAAGAAAGATGGTGAAGGAAATTCTGGGATCATTGAACCCTTGCTAATGTCTTATTATAAAAAAGAATTGTTAATACAAACCATTTTTTCAAAAAATTTCAATAAATTCATGAGATACTTTTAAAATATTGTAAAAAAAATGCTTTGACCGCTTTTTTACATATTCTAGAAAAATTAGAATGGACCCAAACTCATATGCAATGATAAGTACGGGTTTTTCCATTCCGATGAACTTTGAATGATTAAAAAATGTACATTATTGAGTAATGGAACAATTCATCCGCCCGCTTATTATAAGTCAATCCATGAAGATAGCGCCAATCTAACGGTAGAGTGGCAGCTGAAATGAGGGGACTTTTGGGTCCCGTTATCTCGAAAACTATCGATTTTTCGAAAAAAAATATACGGCCATTTTTGTAGATTACAAGGCGATCTTCATTATTTGTTTTAACAAAAATTCTCCAATTCGCATATATTGGCAAATATTAGCGGGAAACCCATTTTTCGGACCTTGAGGGACCATTTCAGCCCTTTCCCACCTGTTAATGTAGATACACTTTTTTTCGCTCGAAGCATCTCCGAAGACCTAAGAATTGCGCCACAAGGGAAAACTGGACAGATTTATTTACCCCCTTTGTCCCTTCATTTACTGGACTACTTGTATTAGCCATCCAGATAGCCATCGTGGATGGCAATTAGCCGGGAATTTACCTCCTCAAATTGTAGTCAAGTTGTCGAAAAAATTGTCAAGTAAAAGTTGTAGGAAAATTGGCAGTAAATTTCTTACAACTTAATTAAGGACAATTGTGTACAAAAAGCTACGTTTTAAGTTATTGTCGGTAAATTATACAGTATTTGACTACAAGTGTTGCTGACAATTTCCATGCCATTTCCGGTGGTAGATTGTCAACAACTTGTAGACGAACTTGACTCAGTAAGGAAATGTATTGGTAAATTGGTAACAACTACTGATGGGTAACTTTTTGTTCAGTAACACTTGCTATCTGGATAAGCACCACCTTAACTTTTCTTTAGTTAAACTACTAGCGAACACAGGAGGAACCAGTGTGCACTGAATATATATTTTTTTATCTTCATAAGCTAAAAAAGGACACCGATACACTCAGTGTACACTTGTTTTCCCAATGGTTTTCTCTATAATACTATGGCAAAGATTTATGTGCATATAAATCTGTGACTCTGGTTTATACTCTAATTAATACACATATTTTGCTTTACAGAGGAATAAGAAAGCTATAGAGGCTCTATTAGAAGAGAATGAAAGACTACTGAATAAAATTACAGAGGCTTCTGAATGGGAGGGTCAGCAAGGAACTACTGAAGGGACGAAGAGACAGGAAGAGTAAAGTTATATTTTTATAATTATTATATTTTATGATGAATATAAGTAAAATTAATATTAACAGTTTTGTGTAATTGTTTGTTATTTTGAAATCAAAACTTTATTAAAAAATTATAAATATAATAAAGCTGCAGATTAACAATAATCCTCCTGTTGTAAAAAGAAACGGGCCAAAAATACTTGCATGCACCCTGCAATGCAACAATCCATCGACCCAACTGTTTGCTGTGAAATATGGAGATAACACTCTTAACAACCATAATCATTTATTTTAAAGTGCTACAAAAATTTTTAAGATGAAAAAAAATGTTAAATTATTGTATTAAAAAAATATACAAAAATTTGCCCCACACTCTCCTAATATTTCGCGAGAATATACATTTTTACAATGTTTTTATCTCATTTTATTGCGCATGCGGCATAAGACGTAATGGCGGGGTCCCACGAACGTAATTTGCGGAGCTTAACTCTCAAAGTTCTAAAACCTGGTTGGTTTGCTTTTATTTTGACGTTACGCTTACCAATCATATTTTAGAATTTTGACAGTTTGCTGCGCTTTTACGCCTGTGGGAAGCCACCATAAATTAGTTCGCATCTTCGGGCAAATACCTACTAAAGGCAGCCTTGCCCTTCGGCCGTAGGATCATGTGCAAAAAAAAAGAATAGCAATAAAAACTTTCTTTCGCGCTGCACGTCCCTAATTGGTCTGCTAAAAGGATATGTGCCCGTTCACCGATTAATCAGGCACGTGGAGCAGGAAGGAAAGATTATACTGCTATTCTTCTTTTAATATCGCACATCGCACGCTTCATCGCACAGCCGAGCGGAAGACTGGCTCTAGCAGGTCTATGCTCGAAGGTCTCACAGCAGCCCTGTTTGTCAGATTTGTGTGTTTGTGATTTTCATAGGTGATTTTCTTCTTTCAATATGCATCGTAGTTTTTTGGTAAAATGGCTAATGTTTTAGAAGAAAAACTACGCGAAGCATCATGTGTTGGTGATCTTGAAGCTGTACAATCCCTTCTAAACCATAACATCAACATAAACTCACAAAATCCAGTGAACGGATGGTAAATATGTCCTTAGAGACCCTAACCCTACTTTTTTTCACAAAAATCTGATCTGAATCTTTAAAGGACCGCATTACATTGGGCCTGCAAGAGAGGAAACGAAAGGGTCGTGAGGCTGTTGCTTAATTATGGAGCCGATAAGGGTGTAAAAAACTTTAAGGAAGAGACTCCAGTTGATATTTGTACTTACTCGAACATTAATGAACTTCTTGGATCCAGCGAAACTAAAACAAATAGCCAAGAAGAACAAAACAGTTATAAATTTGTGCCGAATTATCTTAAGAATGCCCCTTTAAACGCTCAGGTTGATCTTGGACCTTTGTTTAAACAGCCTGATTTTCGTAGTATGCCAAAGACTGCATTACCTACTGCGCAAAATGATGGTAAGTTTTTAACTTTACTTAACATAAAACTGCTTAAATAATGTGTGTTTTTTGAAAATTTTGGATCATTTAGTTTGCCATGTAAAAACATATTACAAAACAAGAGCTTGAGCATAAAACTCAAATTATTTTAGTTAAACTATGGTTATTTCTTGCTATATACCTAGTCTCAATACCAAAATTGCAATAGCCGTTTTAAGTAACATTTTTTTAAAGTAAAAGTAAGAAAACTCTAATTTTGAGACACAATAAATTTTTTATTAAACTTTTAATCAGACTCTAAGAGAAACTAACCAAAACTAAAATTGTACAAGAATAAAAAAACTTATTTTTTGTAAATTGTTAGCAAATTCATTAATAATTAGTTCTAATTTAATTCTAAAGTTTTTTATTGCATTACTGGAAAGTACAAATAATTTAATTTTTAACAATTTGAAAACTATTTTTTATTAAATATACGTAAACAAAAGTATCAAAAATGGGTTGCCCAAAAAAAATCAAAAAAATATTTTACTCACTTTAAAATGTTAATTTTTATTTCTTAATTTACATAACAGTACTAATATAGGTACCACATTTTTCTTCAATTTCATAAATAAAAACTTTTGAAATTTTTTTATATTAAAATTAAGAAAATTATTACAGTCTTTTGGTACACTATGTATCATTTCAGTATATATATATTTTATTACTGTTATAACCGATTATATATATATATATATATATATATATATATATATATATATATATATATATATATATATATATATATATATATATATATATATATATATATATATATATATATATATATATATATATATATATATATATATATATATATATATATATATATATATATATATATATATATATATATATATATATATATATATATATATATATATATATATATATATATATATATATATATATAAGTGACAGAAATAGGCAAGTTAGAATTCTGTTTTTGTTTCATTTCCTTCGAATTAACAATCTCATATCCAGAGAAACAATGGTAAATTCAGGTGTTCTTCAGGGTGCTCTCCTTTTCTGTTTGATTTGTTTATTTCTTTAATATTGAATTAAGCATTCTTCATATTTAACGTTTAAGGACGACCTTAGACTTATTTAAAATGCCTTATATATAAGAACAGTTGTTGAAGAGGATATAAATGAGTTAATAAATTGGTGAGAGAATAATTATCTTTAATATTCTTTCTGTTAAGATTCAATACCTTTTAAAGTCTATATAAGGCTGTCTTATTAATATCAAATACATTTTGATAGTTCTTTATCACAGAGCATATTAATATTATTACTAAAAATGTCAAAGTTTGAGTTAAGAAATTGTAAAAATTTCCCAATTTATTGGAAGATTTTTCTGGTTAGTTGTTAATTAATTTTTGAGTTTTTCTCCAGAGTGAGGTCGATTCATACTTGTTATAAATAAAGACCTTATCTTTAATAAAAAGGTTTGGGTTAAACAACCATTAGCAAGGGTCAGTTTTATATCAAAATAATTAAAATGTTTAAAACTTTTAAATAAGTTGAAAAATAAAACTAAACTTACATCACTTTGGCACCTAGTAAATCGCATCAAAACACCAAAAGAATACACTTTACAAAAGTTTACAACGCTAATTAATGACTATCAACAATCAAAACAGTAAATTATAAACATTACAGTTTTTAATCAGTCAATTTCTACATTTTCGTAAAATGAACAAATAAAATATTTTATAAAAATACAGTTATGTGATTTAATACATTGATACTTTTTTTATTAAAATTCTTTAATAGGAATTTCATAAGATAAAAACCATTTATTTAGGCTAGTAAGGTCTCAGGATATTGCTAACTTTGCTATTTTTCGGTTTTCTAAAGCATCTAATTTTTTGCTATTTAAAATATTATGTAGCATTTTAAAGTTATCTTTAAAATAAAAATTATGTTTTGATTCTTTTAAGGTGACTCCAAAGGCTGATCTGTTATCATTAGATTTTTGTGAATTTAGATGTTCTTGTATTCTTAAAAGTTCTCCCCACAGATTGTGAGTTACAATCACCACAGTTCAGTCTGTAGACTCCACTTTTTTGAATAGTTTCTACTTTATCTTTGGAATGTGATAACATATGTTTTAAGTTTAATGCAGAACTATAAAACATACAAACATTTTCTCAAATATTTATTTATTTATTTAGCATAATGTCTAACAGGCATCTATTTATAAGACATTTACCATTATATAAAACAATCATTGAGATAACAGACAACCAACATCACCAAACAATGAATTAAATCCAACCTAGCTCTAATTATTAGTCAGTAAATTATTAAACAATAAAGTCATAATCACTTTAGAATATTGTGCAGCACTCAGTGCAAATATATTCAGTTCTTCAGAAAGTTTGTCATATTGGCTGCACATTGTGTAAATCGGCGATCTTCTTATTTGGTTGTTGGCAGCCCTCGCTAGATAAAACAAAGAATTAGATCTCGTGTTTTTATTTGGTACTCAAAAGTTCAACTTACAAGTTTCTCGCAGTCTAAATTACCAATTTTAAGTGAAATATTATTTAGATAAGTCGGTTTAATGTATCTAGGAGGTTGCCAAGGTGGAATTGACTCATTCCTACTGTTGATCATTTTATTTCTAACTTTGATAAACTTTTTATTAATTAGTTTGTCTATTAACATTTTAGAATAACCATTATTTTTTGCAATTTGGTAAATGATGTTTCTTTTATTAATGAAATCTATAAGCAAAAGAGGGATAGAGAAGGGTTGATAAATTAATGAATGAAAGATAGCCAATTTATGTGAAATGTGATGGTTTGAATCTGTTGAAATAGTGTTTTATAAAATTTGAATAGGTAATGTGTAATGTTATTTGTATTTCGGGTAATAGAAAGGTCTAAAAAATTTAGTGTATTATTTGATTCTATTTCCATGGTAAATTGAATGTTGTTATGTAGGGAGTTTAAAAGATTTAAAAATAAATTTAACTTAGATTTAGAACCCATCCAAATTACAAAGTGTCATCCACATATCTTCGCCAAAAATAAACATTTTCTAATAGCGGACTTGTGTTTTTAAAAAATAAGTTGTGTTTAAAATTTGACATAAAAAGTTAAGCCAGAAAAGGCGATAAGCTTGAACTCATCGGTAAACTTTCCACCGTTCTATAAAATTTGTTGTTGAATCTGAGAAAGTTATTAAGGCACTTTTGTAGTAGTATTAAAATATCTATCTCAGTTTTCTTCAATATTTCACCCAAATAATGAAGCGCACCACTTAGAATGTCTAAAACGCCCTTTCTAGGAATGCTTGGGAATAAATTACCGATATCAAACACCAAAAGGTATCCATTTGAAAGATCAGTATGATTTAATTCGTCGACTAATTTTATTTTCAAAATTAAGAATTTTTCTTAAAAACATATTAAGCCATTTGACTAAGTAATATACAGGGCCATCACTGAAACTAACTACCGGTCTTATAGGTAAGTTTTTTTTATGTATCTTTGACATTCCATAAATAGCAAAGTTAACAATATCTAGAGACGTTACTAGCCTAAATTAACCCATTGGTAAACAATATCTAGAAGAATGACATATAATTAGGTTGTTTAAGTGACTTTATCTTATGGAATTCCTATAAAAGAATTTGAATAAAAAAAGTATTAATGTATTAAACCGCATAACTGTATTTTTATAAAATATTTTATTTGTCCATGTTAAAGAAATGTAGAAATTGACTGATAAAGAAATGTAATGTTTAGAATTTACTGTTGTGGTTATTGTTAGTCTTTAATTAATGTTGTGAAGTTTCGTAAAGTGCATGTTTTTGGTGTTTTGACGCGGTTTACCATGTACCAAAGTGATGTAAGTTTAGTTTTATTTTTCCACTCATTCAAAAGGTTTAAACATTTTAATTTTTTTAGATATAAAACTGACCTTCGATAATAATTGTTTAACCGAAACGCGTCAGGTAAATTAAACCTTTTTAGTAAAGATAGGGTCTTTTCTTATAACAAAAAAGTTGTTAATTAATTTGATCTATCCTGGAATTTCCATCTATATACATAATCTTAATGAATATGACGTATACATGCATAAAATAGGATTAATTCAAAAAGATTTTGCTAGGTTTTGTGCTTACCCTAGGACGGCGCATCCTGTGTAATTTATTATTTATTTTTAAAAAAGTTATTAGAGAAATCATATAATAAGACAATAATATATCGGTAAAAACGTGCATTTTTTCAAATATATAATAAACAATTTGTAATTTATACTGGGATTTAAAAGACGGAAAGTTTTAAAAATATAAATAAGTTATAGGTTTATTTAACAGTTCACTTTCCTAATACTTAACCTTGGTATATTTTAAATAAGTTAAACTAAAGTATAATAACATAGGTATTAATTGATTGTAAACAATGTTCTGGTCCAGTGTCGCGGTTTTTTAAACTAATATTTATTTAAGAAATAAGTATAGTGTATTTTTCTTTTTGAATAGTCCTACATTATGTGAATGATAAGTGTGCTGGATTTAATACTTATGTGGTATGGGGCAGGTGACTTTTCGACGTTTTTATACCTAAGAAAATTATTTAATCTTCGAAAAGGTAGTTTTTAATTTTAGGGTTTTATATGAATGTTTATCATCTTTGCCTTATTTAATGCTAGTTTTTGAAATTACTTTATTATAATAATTGTCTTACTATATAGAGTATCTGATTTTAAGTATGAATAAAGATCGAAAGACGAGGTTTTCGCGAGATTGTACTACTTTTTTTGCGCCCCATGTAGGTTATCTTAAAACTTATTGGGGAGGTAAAAAGTGGTTCATATGGATTTTTTTTTATTTTAAATCCAGTGGTATAGTGAATATGCAATCATTCTTTTTATCAAAATAACGTAAGTTTAATTACAGGGCACATTAATTAATAATATTATTCGAGCAAATGAATCATAGTTTTACTTAGCATACTGAAAACCTAGAAATAGATACTTATGTTTTTTTTGCAGTGTGATTACCCTTGGTACCTAAAAAAAAACTTAATTTTACCCAATACCAAACCATGACATGTTCAACGAATCCACCGGAGTAGTAGCGCCGATGTTTTTTATGTTGTTGTAATTTCAATTAGTATTGATAGAAAAACAAAACAGTCCAGTGATTGATTGACTGATTTCTGTACAAACATTTTTCATTTATTTATTTTACAAAATACAACAAATGGTGGCAAAGTTGCAGAATTTAGTGCTTAAAATAAAAGTGTTTAAAAATATTTCCAATACATCCAAAAATTTGTATAGGAAAACAGACATTTTGAATTTAAGTCTTTTAATTTTTTTCTGAGGTAATTTTAAGCAAGAAATGAAAAACATTTTTCTGTAGCAACTTTAAATGCAGCAGAAGATGTTGCTAGTTAGTTTTAAATCACACGTTCCGTTTTCTCCCTTTAAGTCCAAATATTTAAATATGGTGCCAAAATTTCTATTATACAGAAAGCTCTCCAACTGTGTATTCTAACTGCAAATTTTCTGCTGTTTTCCCTAATTTGAAATTGATATTTGTAACGATTTGGTTTGTCCCAGAAGTTATATCATCGGTGTGCTGTTTTAAGGGTTGATAATTAACCCTAAAATGTGAAAGGTAGACGGGTTCTTGGCCGCCGCACGCTTTCCCGTCATAAGGAAAAGCGCTTTTCTTTTTGCGAAGAATTTTCGTGTTTTTCCGTGTTATTATACTGCCTGCCGTTGTAGCATAAGGAAGTAAAAACAAATTGAAGCTGTAATAATTGATGGCATGCAATTCGCAGCGGTTAAAAGGGCTCAAAGTGTTAAGATAAGAATAAAAAAATTAAATCAAATTTCTGTGTTTTCAAATTGCATGCCAACGTGAAGAATTGAAGTTTTAATTACAAAAATACTCTGGAAAAATTGGCATGCGCCCCTCGTATGACCAACGATCTAAAATTTCGGGAAAACTCTGTTAACATTTAGTGCCAATTTTCCGTGATTCCAAACTGCATACCATTAGAAAGATACTTAATTTGTATAATCAACAAATAGTAGGAAATTTGGCAAAAAATATATACAGGGTGCTATTTAAAATTTTTAGGGTTACTTCCGGTTAAACCGGAAGTAAAAAATTGTTTTATTTAGTCATTAAAAGCAAGCAAAAATTAATTTCAATAAATAAAAAAGTTATGGGCTGTTACATGTCCGCTGTGTCACCCGGTATATTGCTGTCAGACCGTTTTTATTTAATTAAAAGCATATGTATTCTTAAATCTTTGGTAGATCTTATGTCGAAGTGAAGTAGGCCTCACATAAGCCAAGCGACCCAGTTCTCAACAGCAAAATACAAATAAAGTACTTGTAAAACATTATAATACCTAACTTTGCTGTGATTAAACCTTGCCATTATTTATTAGCTTTCACAACTTCTACAAATTTAGTTTACCCGGTATACTGAAAAACTAATAAAAAAATAGTAAACATTGAAATGCATAAATTGTTCCATATAATAAAATTTTGGTTTCATTAAAAAAATTGACTAATTTTTATATTTTATTTAAATACTACATATTTATCATCCATTTGTTTTTTAAATTGTAGAACTGGTGCTAAAAGTAAGACTAAACGGATCCCCCGACCCCGACTTTATAGAAATCGAGATTCCCAAGTGGAAACTGACCTACAACACCCTCCTTAAAATTTGTTGCGAGGAACTACAAATCCCCGAATCCCAAGTAGAAAGAATTCGCAAGTTGCCCAATACTCGCTTACGCAAAGACAACGACGTCAAAAGATTGACAGATTTTCAAGCTCTAGAGGTAGTATTAAAAAATAACAGTACGGATAAGACGACTAACTGCTATCAGAGCATAAGTACTTGCAAAGATCAAACGATATTATATTAGAGGCAGAAATCTTATTACTTGTAGTTTTACTTAAAAAATAAAGGCTTAATTTGTGCTATTATAAGACATTTTTTTTAACAACTGCCAAACCTAATGTAAGTCTGTTGTATAATACTGTTTCAGCTTATTTTATGCATTAAAATCTGAAATATCTATATTACTGAAGGTATTTACATAATATTTAATACAACTTAAAATATAATTCTAAACTTTAGAACTAAAACTTTGTTGTGATTTTATCGTGATATAGTTAATATCAACAAAACTTTGAATATTCGTACCTAAGACTGTGCCTCGACGGCTTAAAATACTTTATAACAGTTCCTTTAGTAAACCAAAATAATTTAAAATGCCTCTTTTTGGAAAAGATAAAAAATCGAAAAGTAAGAATGGAAGTAAAGAATGTGGCGACAAAACGTTACTCGAAGAAAAGTACCACCTTAAGGAAATGTTGGGTACTGGTGCCTTCTCTGAAGTGAGACTAGCCGAAAGTAAGGAGAAGCCGGGGCAGCTCTATGCTGTCAAAATAATCGACAAGAAAGCGCTTAAGGGCAAGGAAGATTCGTTAGAAAACGAAATTATGATACTAAGAAAACTGAAGCATCCAAATATAGTTCAGCTGTTGGAGACTTTCGAGGACAAGAACAAAGTTTATCTTATAATGGAACTGGTTACGGGTGGTGAGCTTTTTGATAGGATCGTTGAAAAAGGTTAGTGTACCATTTTTATCCTAATAACTGTATTTTTTTTTGTAAAATTTTTTGAGCACTTTTTATAATTGAGTAGGTAGGTAGGTAGGTTTAAAGTGAGTGGACTTTTTACACCCTCCACTGCGACCGCTCGGTCTATTGTGGCTCCCAATAGGATCGGACTTCTAATGAATCCGATACCAGATTGGGAGAGAGTTCTTACATCTCCTCTTACTCGTGTCGCTACCGGACACGAGCACAATGTGTTCTGATGTGTTCTGGTGTCCCTGTCTCCTGGAGAGTATGACGAGCAGGCGATTAGATCCGTCATGCCCTCCTCTCCCGGTCTAGCTACCAGGTCCTTGTTACAGGAACAAGATGTGCATCCTCGGCCTTACCCTCTGAAAACGGTCCTATCCGCTTTCTGTTTAAAGCCAGGGAACCCTTTTTCCTATAAAGGCGGTTCTGTCCGCCTTCTGTTTGGATTCAGGGAACCCTTCCTAAGCACCTGTTTGTTCGGGATCGATTAGCCGTTCCCCGTGAAACAGGCGCCGGTGACTTCAGGAACACCTTTCGAAACGGATTCACCCGTTTCGGTCCGCGCACCTTTGTCTGCTTGTGACCTTGAGTGGCATCTCTCGAAACGGATTTATCCGTTTCGGTCAGCGACCTTTGTCACTTTTTTCTATGAAAGCGGTTCTGTCCGCTTTCTGTTTGGAGCTAGGGAAGTAATAGTCCACCACGGCAGAGCCCCGCATTACCGCAGTAAGGCTAGATACTCTGAGAGGTCGCCCTGTATCTCAGAGGCACTGTTGGAGACACCTGTTTAAGGCACAGGATGTCATTCATTCATCAGCACGGTATGCTAACACCTTGAGTTAAGCCTTGTGTTCATCTTAACTTCGGATCCCGTTCCATACGCTAGCCAAAAGAGTTGCGGATAACCAGCAACTCTAGCGCATGTTCCAAAAGATCCTACTGGGCCCAACCACGACGACGACGTGTAAACACAGGGTTGGGTAGAATTAAGTAACAAACAATAGAAATCCTACAATAAATTTGGTAAATGAGCAGTCAAACTTTAAAATATCACGTTGTTTACATTTTCGTAAATTGACAATTGTACTGTTATAAAAATATAGAGAACTCCCATATTATTTTTATTTTTAATATAAAAATATGGACACTAAATTTTAAGGGGGTATTTTAGTCTAGAGGCGATCCTATTGGGAGAAATATAAAAAGGTGTGAGCCACAATAGACCGAGCGGTCGCTGTGGAGGGCGTAAAAAGCCCACTCACTTTAAACCTACCTACCTACCTAGTCTAGAGGCATGAAAGCCAAGCGTTTTTTTGAACTCGGTAAAAAAAAAACAAAGAATATTTTTACTATTTATTTTTTAATTGCTTGTTTATTTGTATTTCAGAAATACATAAAAAAATTTAAAAGTTAAGAAAATTAAAACCTCAAATAGTTGTCGGCTGGTAAAGTGGGGGGACCAAAAAAATGGGCGTCCTGGCTTGCAGGATTCCAACCCTTCTGGTCATCTGAAACAAAAAAATCGAACGGATTCTTAATCATGCTCGAAGAAGTCAAAAATTTTTTTTCACAAAATGGCGGCTTTTTGGAAAAAAAATTCAGGTTTTTTTAGCAGTTTCTAATTTTTTTAAAATAGTAAAAATCAAAATTTTGACTTGAATCTTGAATTTTTTATTTAATTTTTTTGAAACCTTTATTATCCCAATTACAGAAATGTATAACACTTAAAATTTATTTAACAAATATGGAACTCCCCTAAAAGAAATTATGTGCGTTCCTTGTCTAACTCATTGTCTTTTATGGAAAATATGTTTATTTAACAAAAAAATATCAAGTGTTATACATTATTGTAATTAATTGGGATTAAAACTAATTAAAAAAAATCAATAAAAAATCGAGGGCCATATTTAAAAAAATAAAGGTGATAATGGTTTAGCGCAAATAAAACATCGTAAGAAATTTTTGACTTTACCAATAGATAAAGTGAAAAAAGCTCAAATAAGAATGTATTTTTAGATTTTTTTTAACTTTTGAAACAAACTCGTAAAAAATAAAAACAAAAATCGCAAATTTCAGTTTTTCCGCCATATTTCCAAAAGTACAAAAGATAACTTCAATTTTCCAACGGTGTACTATTGGGCTCCCCAATACGCAACTTTGCCCCAATTTAAACTTCTTTGTATCTCTTACCGTTTCCGAGATCCCAATGGTGAGAGTCGAATTTGAAACATCATGTTTTTATGAACAACCAAATTCAGTAATATTAAAGAAAAACTGAAATGGACAGAGCAAAAATAAATACATATCTAAAGCTGCTTATTATTTAAAACTTGTAATTAAAAGTATTAATTCGTTTTTATTAAATAATTTCATTAAGGTTATTTTTTTACAAGGTTCCTATACAGAAAAAGATGCAGCCCACCTAATAAGACAAGTATTAGCAGCAGTAGACTACATGCACCAACAAGGTGTGGTACACAGAGATCTTAAACCAGAAAACCTACTCTACTACAGTCCAGACAAAGATAGCAAAATAATGATAAGCGATTTCGGGCTTTCCAAAATGGAGGACGGAGGAATTATGGCGACGGCTTGCGGAACACCCGGTTACGTAGCCCCCGAAGTACTGGCTCAAAAACCATATGGAAAAGCTATCGACGTATGGAGTATAGGAGTGATCTCCTATATTTTGCTTTGCGGATATCCGCCCTTCTACGACGAGAACGATGTAAATCTATTTGCCCAGATTTTGAAAGGAGAATTTGAGTTCGATTCGCCCTATTGGGATGAGATTAGTGACTCTGCCAAGGATTTTATTAGGAATTTGATATGTGTGAATGTCGAAAAAAGATTTACCTGCAAACAGGTAGGTGTATGCTGTAACTAACATTATTTTACTGTTATTCCTAAAAGTTTAAATACATTTAAAAGTCTCCATTATTGTACTATTATTTCTTAAAATTAGATTACTACTAAAGACATTTATAGTTTTCACCATAGATGTACAAACCAATGCTAAATTTTAGGTAATAGGTTTGGACGCTCCCTTAATCAAGCAGGCATCCATTGAAAGAAAATGCGTTCACACACTTCTACCGGGTGGTGCGTCGCCGAGCGGAACATACGAAATCCCATTTAAATTTTAAAGAAATCCCAGTTTACAGAAAAATTTGAATAACTTTTAAGGGGTTTCAAATTATTTTAATAAGCTCCTGAATTATTCATTTTATTGAATCTGACGTAGAGCACCAGATATAAGGAATTTTTTTTTTCGTTTCATCAATCTCACAACCATTACATTCAAAGTAAAAGACACGTTAACATTATTTTTTTTATCAAACCTTTAATTTAATGTAACATTTAAATTTAACTAATGACAATTATTACTATTGATCATTAAAAAAATAATTTTATCATACTAGAATTTAATTAAACCAATAGCAGTATCTGAAATATTTTAAATTTATTTTCCCATCAAGCCTATCTGGTCCATTTCAACCATTAAACCTATTGTCAGTAAATTCGAGTCCAAAGCCATCGCAATAAATAATTGTAAATGTTTAACTCAGAAGATCGAAAATAGATCCGAAAAAAGAGATAATAATAATAATAATAATAATATATTCAGAATTTGGTGTTTTTACAATATACATATTACAGTATAATTATAAACCATATTGTATTGCACATTAATGATATAAATAATGCACCTAGGGAACTGAACCCCTGTATGTGCATACTCAAATCTGCTATTTAGTTTATTCAGTCATAAGTAATATCACAGTTACATTTAAAATAATACATCAAACTTATGAGAGTTGGTTGAAATAAATGCTTTACAGAAATGGCCAAACTTTTTTATATTTACGATATTTTTTATTTCTTTAGGGATTAAATTATAAATTTTTGGTGCTAGATAGTTAATCGATCTAATATTAATATTAGTATCGCTGCTAGGAATTAATAGTTTGTTTATTTGGTTTCGATCTTGTGTCATGAGAATGGTTAATATATTGTTTCAGTTTTTTTTTTAATTCTTATGAACAAAAACACATAAGGAATAGACAAAGAGGGATCGAGGCATTAAGAATTTCGGTAGGAATACAATAGTTGCGTAGAATATCTTTTGTTTTTTTTTTGTATATGATTTTTAATATATAATTTTGGATAATTTTAAGAGGATATAGAGAGTTTTCGTACATACCTCCCCACACAACTATTCCATATCTTATTAGCTTAAAGCTCTATATAGACAGATTAGCATTTTTTTATTGAGTATTTCACGGAGTGTGTAGAACTTGTGAATCAATTTTCTGATGTTTTTTGTCAACCTTGATATATGTGAACCCCATTTTAAATGCTTATCTATTATGATGCCAAGATACTTTATATTGTCTACTTCTGTTATTGGCAAGTCTAAATTTTTTATATTCAGTTCGTTAAAATGAGGACGGTTAGCAGCTGTCAGGGAAAAGGCTATATAGTTTGTTTTTTATTTAGCGTTTAATGTTAATTTATAGCAATCTAACCAGTTTTTATTAATTTAACACCACCCACAGCCACTTCCCTTGCCTCAGGCCAGGAGTCTCCAGAAAATATAGCCACTGTATCATCAGCATAAGAAATGGGCGCACCACCATCTATATTCATGGCAGTAAGAGAATTTATGTAAATTATAAAAAGTACTGGACCTAAAAAAACGGTCCCTTACTTGGGATACCAATTTTTACAGGCAGCGGATCGCTCCTTGTCCCTCCTATTTTTACTAATTGTTGTCGCTCGCTCAGATAGCTATCGAAGACATCCAACGCTTGGTACCCCTCACCCCATAGGTGTTTAGAACACTCAGAAGCAAGTGATGAGGCACCGTGTCGAACGCCTTCGCGAGATCGAGAAAAACAGCTAAACACTTTTTATTATTATCCAAGTAAAGAAGTAATTTGTCCAACAAGTTCATAGATTGCATTTTCAGTACTTAGACCATATCTAAAACCAAATTGGTTATCGGATAAGATTTCATTACATACAAAGTAACTTACAATTCTATCCTTCAGACATTTTCAAAGATTTTTGAGAAATTATTTATCACACTTATAGGTCGATAATTTGAACCATATCTTTTATCTCCAGCTTTATATATAAATTGTAACAATTGAGAATTTTAGTAATTTAGGAACTTTGCCTAATTTAAAAATGATATTTATTATATGCATTAATAAAGGATCTAATATGTAAGGATGAATAAATTTTATAATTTTAGCATCAATTCCGTCTAAATCCGATGCACAGTCATTCTTAAGAGTTTATGTAGGATATTAATTCATTCTTACTAACTGGTCTCAGAAACATATAGATGATCTTGCGTTATATTTTATTTTAAATTGTGTGGCATGTGATTTAATTTTTTTATACATATTTAGACCAATATTCGTGAAGTACTTATTACAATAATTTGCCATCTCCTTATCAGTAGCAAAGCCAACACCATTGTCTCGTCCTCTAATTTTAATTTTTCATCAGTTTTAGAAACTCTTTGATCTGTAGCTTCAGCAATTAGTTTGTAAATATTTTTAAGTTGTTCTTGTTATTTTCTATTTCCCTTTTATAATAATTATGTTTACATTTATTTATCACTTTGTTGAGGTTATTTCGATATTCTTTATAATGTCTATTATTATCTTCATTGAAATGAGTCAAAAGCATTTTCTTAAGCTTATCTCTGTGTTTTATAAATTTATAATCCCTGTTTGTTATCCATGGTTTAATTTTGTTATAAGATTTTGTTGTAACAGTTTTTTCAGTTTTGGATTGATTAAAAATGTTGAAAAATATGTCATAAAATTTTTGCAGGGCAATTTCAGGGGTCATTTGCGTTGTTTGACATCTGTCCAGGTTTGATTTCTGAACAAATTCCTCAACATATTGTAATCCACCTTTGTAACTGTATATGTATTCATTTTTGGAAGTTTTTGCGTTATAGGCTTTATTTTATCAATATTAATCATTATAGGGTAATGGTCTGTTACCGATGAATTAAGAACGTATGAAGAATACTTCAAAGAGGTGGTATTAAGCCTTGCTCTGACAAAGATATGATCTATACATGATTGTGAACTATTTGGTACTCGAGTGGGAGTGTTTACTGCTGATAAAAATCCAAAATGATTTAAACTAGTAACATATAAATTAACAAGATTATCTTCATGATCACACAGATTTATATTTACATCAGCCATAATAATATCAATGTGGTTTTGTCTTTTTGTAGTTAAATAATCTTCAATATCATTCAGAAAGCTCTGAATATTTGTTGAAGGAGGCCGGTACAAACAGGTTATTCCAAATTCAGTATTTTCAATTTGAAAAATAATTTCTGTAAGAGTTACTTTAGATCTTGCTAGGTTTATATTCTGTTGCATTTAAATTTGATTTAACAAAGATTACAACCCCGTCGTTTTTATTAATGTTGGCATCATTGTAAAACACTTCATAACCTTGGATGTTGTATACCTCATCAATATGCCAGCACTCGCTCAATATAATTATGTCAGTAAATTTTATATTATATGCTTCTAAGAAAGTTAAAAAATCATTAAAATTTTTACGAATGCTACGTATATTGAGATGCAACACACTAAGTAACTTATTATCTAAAGAAATTTTCTTGTATAAATTATCACAGTCAATCACTTCATGTTGTATGTTGGATCTAAGTAAGTCAAGCTCATCTAGTATACCAACTTCTTGTTGTTTATTAGCCATGACCACAATCTATTTTACTTTTTAGCACACTCACGAGACATTGAAATGATGGACATAAGGGATCATTTGATGTATGTTCAATATGGTATTTTAAATTGTATTTTTTATTAGCGTTAATACAATTTTGACACTGTTTCCTATTTTTTGGACAGTCTTTAACTTCATGTTCTTCAGCACAGAATTCACAAACTAGTTTATTTTGACAGTCACTATTTTTATGATAAGCTTCCTGACACTGACACTTAAAACATCTCCCAAGAATAAATACTTTTTTCATGCAAGTCTTCATAAACAGGACATCTTTAATTTTTAACCAACCAATAAATATTCTGTTCCCTTAGACTATTGTCAAAAAAATTGTTTTGTCAAAATTACTTCATACTCAGCAACGTCAGATTTTATTTTTTTATCCATTTTTCAATTTAATATTTTTGTTTGATATTGTGTAAAATGCCTCGACGGTATTCAGAAGGTACTTGAACAAAATATAATTGATTTTCTCTAAACCTTATTATTTTCAATAGCTATTTCACATAGGAGAGAGATGCAGGAATTAACCTCTTACTACTTACTGCAGTTTTAGAGGTAAACATGTAAATGGTATTTGTTTATTTTTGTGGTTTTAAAACTACAACGTCTGCTATTGGTGTACATATTAAAAATTTATAACAACGATAAATTAACAAACGTGACTATATTTCTTTAAAAACATTTGTTGCTAGCAAGGTATAATGATAGCACAATTTGGCTGCCGTTCAGCAAGAGAATATTATAAAAAATAAACCAATTTATAGACCGTCTTTTTTTAGCCCGAAAATCGGAAGAAAATATGAGTTTAAAAAGAGATGCAGAAATCTTTTTTAAAAATGTTGTATTCTAATAATTACTTGTTCCATTACGCCGATTAAAACACCAATTTTTCTAAAAAATCGTGGTTTCGATGGTCTTTCATCTTTCGTCATCAATGAGAAACACAAAAAAATCAATGCAAAATTGAGACAAGAATAACGTTAAGTCTAGATATTTTTTTTAGGCTGCTGAAATAAAGCGAATCTTGAATCCACCGATAACGCTGGTCTCAATCGTTTTTTGATTTCTCAATGAAAGCTTAGCTTTGGAACAAGTAATTAAATACAACATTTTTAGAAAATTAAAAATTTATTTTATTATAAAAACCAGAAGAAATGCAATCGGATTATGATTAATTAAAATTTTTATTAGAAAACAATTCTAGAACGTGCTCTAAAGACACCAATGCATTAAAATGTAAGTAGTAACTTAATTCCTGCATCAATATTGCCTATTTTGTTCTTTAATTAAAGCATGTGAACAATAAAAATACGAAAATAAAAATGAAATCTGACATTGAATTTATATGAATTAGCTACGACATTATTATTGTAGCTTTTCCAAGTCATGACGTCATTGATGACGTAAAAAAAGTACAAACCCTCGTGAAACGTTCTATAAGGCTTAACTCTTTGGCTTTAAAAAATGAAATTTTACTAGGCGTGGAAAAATAAAATGAATAAAATACAATAACTTTTTATAAAATAATAGCGAATCTTGAATTACATAAAAATATTAATTACCTTAAGAAAATCAATCGGATTATGATTTAAATCCCCCATTAACAATTCCGGCTAAACAATATCTTGCATCAATATTGCCTAGATCACTAAAATTTGTTTCTAACGAAATAGCGTTTTAGATTCTCAAATTGTATACTTTTCTAAATTTCTAACACTTTATTCTCCAAATTTTATACTTTTATAAATGACACTTTATAAGTGACCCCACAGAAAGAAGTCATTCGGTGAAAGATCAGGTAACCTGGCTGGCAAAAGTATCCGGTACCGTGGACCAATAATATTGCCGTTAAAAGCATTTTCCAGGTACTCACCAATCATACGGGCATTAAGGGCGGGGCAAAAGTGCGCAATACCGTTGTATGATGTTTATTTACCTCTTGCCCAAGAACCCTCGTAATAACCATTTTGTTTTCCTCCACACTCAGTAGAATATTAAGATCTCTGTTTTCTCTTTCTTTGGCTCTTTTTTGGATATCCTGAATTGTTTACAATTATTTATTACGGTACCTTTAGTCTCGAACTTACTGACAATATGTTTAATAGCTGAAATGGACGGAATGGGCTTGGTGAGGAAATAAACTGAAAACATTTCAGATACTACTCTAAAACTGTTTCCCGCATAATGCCACTTAATTATGGATACTTTTTCGTCGATTGAATAATTCTTTTTTTTTTTTAATACCGACTGTCACTGATTTATTGACACTTTTCCTTATGTCAGAGACAATATTCATTTTACTGGTGCCTGTGTGGTTTTACCTAAACCGAAAATTTGGTAATTTTGTAATTAAATTTAATTGAATAATTGAAGATTCGCTTATTAAAATGTTTTGAAACTTGGCACGAGGGCTTGTCAGATTGGTCTCTTCAAAAAGTTATCTTACATTTTTTCTGTAAAATTGACCCCCTTAAAATTTACATGGGATTTCCTATGTTCCGCTCTTCGACGCACCACCCGGTATGTTGCAATTATCAGATAGTACGGCCAACTCATTTTAGTCATTTTGCACGATCGTGTATGGTCTGCTTTAGATCCTAGAATATATATTTGTTTTAAATTAGGGAATGCTTAAAAAATATTATTTTTAATCTGGTTTCATTTAATAAATAGGCCTTAGCTCACCCGTGGATTTCTGGAAATGAGGCTTCCAGCAAGAATATTCATGGAACTGTTTCAGAACAACTTAAGAAAAATTTCGCTAAATCTAGGTAAGAATAAGTATTTCTGTCTTGTCCCACCATATTTAAAATTACATTATTTTACAGTAACAATGCATTAGATAGGCCCCTTACATATATTTGTAACACTACTTACATACAATTATTACAGATGGCGCCAGGCGTACCACGCAACAGCAGTTATTAGACAAATGCAAAGAATGGCTCTAAGTAGCGGCGGTCAAGGAGGGCAAAAGAGCCCCTCACCTCTACCGAACGCTTCAGGTGGTAGTTCCGGAGGAGCCAGTGCTGAACAGTCCAGGGGGAGCAGCGCATCTTCGTCGGGTAGGCAGTAAAGTACTAGTTGGAGTTAGCTTCTTGTTGTAAAAAGTAGGTTTTAAATTGCAAATTTGAAATACTGACGTTGAGCTTTAAAAATGGCCTAGAGAGCGGCAAAAATGTTTGATTATTAGAACAAAGTGACAATGGTACGATGTATTACAGAGTTGCTATTGTATATTGAATATGAGTGACTACTGGACAATTTAAAAAAATGCGTTAACTGAATATTCGATAATCGGGTAACTCTAAGGGCGTTTATTTGCTTTTTGTGATTATAAATCTGTTTTTTCGATTTCATTAGGGTAATAAAAACAGTATTGGGTTTAACAAAAAACAGCAAGTATAGCCACAGCCACTGTGTTAAAAAGTGTTGGGGAATCTTAACACAACAGAGGTAGTTCTGTCATAAATATTACCACATAGATCAGAATATGTTTAAAAAAAGCCTTTTTATGTTTTGCAAGCTGCAGGCATACCGAAGTGGTAGTGAGTTCTTGGTATTTTGATTTATAGTATTGTCCTTATAAAGGTTCAATTGTTATTAGTTCGTTTTTAAAAGCGTCTCATTTTTTCGATACATTTCAAAAAAAGCACTTCATTTTTAGTAACTGGAATTAATTTAGTTCAAATAAGAAAATTGCGGTTTAAATTAGAGAATAGATAAGGGTAACCATAAATATCTAAAATGCCAAAACACAAAAACTCATTATTCTGTGAAAGACTACTTTTAACACATATTGGCAAAAGTGAAATATATAGGTAACTTAATTCTATTGTTACTAAAAATGAATATGAAATATTTTTTATTAAATACATGGAAAAAATAATGTTTTCAAAAACGAACAAGTAAATAAGGTACCCGATCAAGGAAATGCTAAAATTATGTCGTATCTCCCTTGTTTCAAATTAAATTATTTTAAGTTTTTTTTTACATTGTACTGAAAAAATGCACAAGATGTCAGACACCTGTTGGCTAACCCTGTACTTAACAAATAAATTAGTTCGTGATATTGCGATTCCAAAAATTTATGATATTAAACAATGAATAATTTTAAATACAATAATGACATGTTAAGAATATTTTTTACAAATATACCTTTAGTTGTCTTTTGCCTGTACATTGCTTGCTGCTTTTTTGGTAAATGTGATACTGCATAAATTATCCTAAAGAAACCAACAAAATCATTAAAATTCATAACAAGCGAATTATCCGTCTTAAAAACGTGCTTTTTGTGTGCATTGTCCACTGTATAATAGTTCAGTTCACTAACTGTCTAGTGTAAGTTAAAAATAAGGTCGTTTCCCTATTCTTTACTCTTCAAAAATCTTGCAATGTAGTTTATTTTTTGTTATTTGGTACTTTAAAAAGAAATTTAGGTGATATTCTAAGCATTCCACTTTGTTCCTTTTTTATAATAGAGGTTTGATTATAACCCTATATTTTGCGATAAATTGTATAAAGAGGTACTCTAAATAAAATTCCATGATTAAAAATAGAAACAGATTTAATAGAGAAATATTGCACAGCTAAATGCGGTCAGGCACTATTAATGCCGGCCTTATTTTCACGCCTGAGTTTGCCCAAATGCATTTTAAGATAAGGTATCACTTAATAAAGATAGTACCTGGCTTTGTTTATGCAGGTTTTAGGACGTGCCTTATTTTGGTCTTACAAGGAGACGGCACGGCCTTGGGGTCGGCGATTGGGCTCAATTTTTTTACGGTGATAGAGTGCACTTAGTATATCATAATATTAAAATTAGTGTCCGACCGAAAGTTCGGTTTCGGCGGCAGTTTCGGTTTCGGCCAAAATTGGCCGAAACTTTTGCCGAAACCGAAACTGATTTCGGAAGTCCCTGGAACTAAGAGTGTAATAGTAATTTTAGTAATTATGATTTTTATATCAGAGGTACCTAAAAGATAAAATTAAAATAAATGATTACAACAAAATTGATATACTGTGTTTCCATTTCATGTCTTAATTAATGCAGAGTAATGGGTAAAATGCACTAAATTTCAGTATTTTAAGGAATTTTATACCTGACCACGTGTGTTTCGGTTTCGGTCGGACTCTAATTAAAATACTAAGGCGCACTATTGAGAAAATCTCTCCAAAAAACGTTTTAATTTTTTTTTTTTTTTTTTATGTAGCATATATACTTAAAATGTAATACAGTTGTCGAACCGCTATGTGGCTCAGGCGGTAGCGTTCGAGACTTCTAATCGAAAAGTTCCGATTCTATTTTATTTTAAATATTAATAATCTTTAAAATATTTCTCAAATTTTTTAATTAAATAATGTAACATTAGTTTACATATATACGCCTCAAAACTATGTACTGACAAAACCGTTTTTTGAATGTAAATGATGTGTTTTTCAATGGATACCTTACAAACCAAGTTTAATTGTAAAAAATCGTCATTTATATATTGCGCAACATGTTGTAATAATTTCTATTTCTATAATAATTATCACTCTGGCTTTTCCAAATAATTATAATGTAAATAAGTATGTAATGCAAATTGTCTTCAGAATATTTAATTTTCTTTTCTCTAATAGTAAATTAAAAAACACTACTAAACATACCTTTGAAAAAACTTATATGTATAAACTAATGTTAAAAATATTTAATTAAAAAAATTTGATATAAATAATTTTGAGAAGTATTTCAAAAATTAATAATATTTAAAATAATTAATTACGTAAAAAAAGGCATGGAGCAGAATCGAACCCGGGATAGAAGTCTCGAACGCTACCTCCTGAGCTACATAGCGGTTCGACAATGGTGTTACATTTTAAGTGAAGAAAATTTTAAAACGTTTTTTGTGGTTAGTTGTTAGTTTCAATATTGTGATATACTAAGTGCAGTCTATCACCACAAAAAAATTGATCCAAATCGCCGACCTTAGGCCGTGCGGTCTCCTTGTTAACCGTGTCTTTTATTTAAGTTCGGAACTGAACGAATATCAAACACAACCGTAAAATTTCTTAGAGGTAGAGAATAAATATAACCTTGATTTTTTATATGTATTAAAGCTGATATTGTTTCTATTAAAATAAAATTTGACTCCAAGAATGTTATTCATAATTTTCTAGTTATATATATTCGTAACAAAACTACAACCATAAACTACAATTAAGTCAACTACATCTTCACAATCAGTAATACAACAATTTATTCCTTATTTTTGATGATCAGTACTAGTGTCGAAGAGATGTGTGCAATAACCCTAAACTATGAGTTACATTTAAGTACAGGCACTATAATAAGGTAGGTATAAATAGTACCCGACCTTAATAAGGCCACTTGCAATAATTCTCTAATACCTAGTAGTATTTTAAATTATTTTACATATAAGTTTATTACTGTTGCGTTTGGTATCAATGCTTTTCCGTAAAAGCGAACTAAACAACACTATTTTACAACTAAGGGATCCTGGTCAGTGGTGGATCCAGAACTAGCTTTGGGGAGGAGGCGATCAAAAAATGACCAAACCCAAAAATGATTTATATAACCATATACTCGGAGGGCAGTGAGTTTTACTTGGTTAAAACAGTGAAATAGTAGCCCCAACTATGTCAAAGCTCCAAACCTACATACCCGGGGGACAAAAAGTTCTAACTTAGATGGTTGGTTGGTTTAAGCGGGCTGGTCACGTGTACCGATATTTCCACGGCAGCCTATTAGCTTTTTGTGCTACCTTTTCTTATCATAAAAGTCTGCTTCTCTAATCTGTTCTAATAGATTTCTGCCAAGATATTCATGCAAAGGAAGGTTTCCGCTTTGTATATTTCTGAACAGTGTAGACGGCTGGCAAACCAATTTCTTGCATGCAGAGAGTTTCAGTGCGCTAAAAGGAAATGTCAATTTAATAGGCAAAGACTTCAGCGAAATAAGGAAAGATAGCTGTGGCCGAGATCCCCTCTACCGGCCCAACAAGAAAAGGGGAATACCGCGGGCAGGGCATTCGGCGGACGGCGATCGGCACTCGGTAGTATCAGCCGGACCTCGGACGTTAAAGGAGTGATTATCAATCGCATTTTTTGAAGATTTTTTACGATATTTTCGTTTTTATGCGGTCATGTTTATCGCTCTTTTATTTAATACAACAGTAATTAAAAGGTTATTGAATTTTTATCAGACTTAAGCCTAAAAATAAATTTAAAACTGCTATTTTGAAAAAAAAAAAAATAAACTGATGAACATTCTTAAAAATTAAGAATTAGTTGGAATTTTCGAATACCATTTGTATGTAGTAATTTTTAAATGAAAATAGAAGCCAAATAAAATTAATGCAATTCAAAGCACAAATACAAATATAACAAAAACTTCCCCTCAGAAATGTATTTTCTAGTTTTCCTTTCTTTTTTGGTTTAATAAAAAAAAATCGTTTCAACATTTTGAGAGGGAGGAATAGGCTATTTGACCGATTTTGAAAAATCGTTTTAAATTATTCTTTGGTACCTAACAAACACAATACATTTTATATTTCTGGGAAATCTGCTGTATTTTCAATAAAACTCAATGTTAAAGTTTAAATTATAACGCGCTAAAAACGCTGTCTCTGTAATGACGTCGACATATGTTTCGCGTGACGTCATATGCAAGTTTACAAGTTAACAACGAGTGCAACTACAGTGAATTTTGTTAATAATTTCTTAATTTATTAGCTAAAATGGTATATAAATGGTGTGTAGTGCCACAATGTACCAATACTTCTCTGAAACACCACAAAAACTGTTTATATCTGTCCCAACAAATCCTAAAAGGCGAAAAAAGTGGTTACAATTAGTTCGAAGATATCCAAACAGCTTTGTATCGCATTCAAATGTTTTATGTGTGAAGATTACTTTAATGTAAGTATACAAATATCCTGCTTTAAATACCTACCGATTTATATACAACAAAAAATCGCCTTTAGATAACTTATAAACACTTTAAGGTATAACCTAACTTTTGGATTATAATGATATTGTTTGTTTTA
Source organism: Listronotus oregonensis (assembly GCA_019359885.1). Lineage (NCBI taxonomy): Eukaryota > Metazoa > Arthropoda > Insecta > Coleoptera > Curculionidae > Listronotus > Listronotus oregonensis. The sequence continues at coordinate 287,776 of JAHBCN010001333.1, read as the reverse complement.
GAAGTTAAATACCTAGCAAGTTAGTACTTTCTCTTTTTATACTTAACGGTATTATTATTGAATTGCAGATGGAAACTGACATAATAAATTACACGAAATACAAAATGGGCATTTTTTCAATTCGTCTCCCATAAGAGATGGTACTCCATATATTTCTACATTCCATAAACATAACCTACAATAAAATTTTGAGAAATGCTGAATGATAAACACGTAAATAAATAATTTGTTAGAGGTACTTACACAGCTGTTTTTACATTTTCGAGGTCTGCAGCATAGTAGTCAGCGTGATTTTTAAAGAAACGCACAATCATAAATGCGTCTATCTCAGGTAGGTTTCTGTTATCGGCTTGCACAAAATTTATGTCCATTTTGAGGTACGAAACGGATAATTATGTTACTTGAAATATGTTTTTTATATAAAATGGTCAAGAAACAGTTATTTAGATAGTTAAAGATCGAAAATAACACCTGAAAACACACAACACAAAGCTTGTGACATTTATTTACTTGCCAGTGACGTCACCAAAGTTGTAACCAATCACAGTTTCAGTCGCTGAATTAATTTCAAAAATATTTGAATATAATACGTATGTTTTGCAATAAATATGCATATTTTACTTTATATTATAGAGAAATATGCTTCTTTATACTATTATCTGATAGGATGACCACAAAATAAAGCTTATTTTCAATGGTGGCAAATAGCCTATTGCCCCCCACAGGCCCCTCTTCTGGATCCGCTTCTGATCCTGGTCTCTGATGGAACCTAAAAAAACGCACCCATTTGTTGAAAAACAAGTGCGATATATTTATGATCAGTTATAAACAAAAATTTATAAATAATTCTGGCAGTATTTTTTTTACCAAAGAGTAAGCCAAAAAAGGACATTTCGGTAGGTATTTATTTTCATTATTTTTTTTTTTTTTTTTTTTTTTTTTTTTTTGAAAGTTATTCATTATCAGAATTACTAACCAAACATGTATTAAAATTCTTAGAAAAAATGCATATGTAAATAATCTGGTAATTAAACCAACCAAAATCTTATGTTACTTTTCCTAAAAGGGTGTGGTCGGTATAATCGAAAGTACCAGATTCTATTTTTAATCTTTGTATCATACATATGAACCCAGTAAAAAAAATACATTATTTAGATTTTTTAGTTATGTTTTAAAAATGTCGTTTTTGACATGTTTACACGTGCCTTATATACAGAGTGTCCCTAATTTTTGTGTAGATAATAAAGAGGTCTATCTCCTAAAATATTCATTTATGATATACAAGACGTTAAACTTTGTATTATAAAAACCTCGTATATATCTAGAGATATTTTACCCAAAGTTAAAACAAGCGTTAAACTGTACAAATACGACAAAATTACTACAATAGATTTTCTTTATTCTATTCACTAACTTTAGAATCACCTTCTCTAATATGTACATGATATTATGGAACACCCTGTATTTTTAGCTAGACGTACTTAATGAAGCTTAGCAGAAATATTGCGTCCTATAAATTAAGTACTTTATAAAAAAAATATTTTACATTAGATTATAGATTACCATACATTTATTTGTTCCTATCCTAAGTTTAAGGATATTTTATATAATTCGGCAACAACGCTTTGTGGTTTTTCACTGGGTTTTTATGTATACAAATTAATGGCTTGCTTGCTTTTAACTTTTGTAAAATTATTCATATCGTGTTTATTAAAATATGATCGCTAAAAAGTGTATTTATACAGGGTGTTTGTTTTGTGACAAGCTATAGGGGCGGAAAAGGCAGTCGATTAACTAAATTTGTTTTTTTTTTAATATAAAAGTAAAGAATAAATATAGTTTTTTTTTTTAAGTGTGGAGGCAATAGATTTACAAAATAAAGTTTTGGAACGCACAACGAATAAATTAGGCTATTTATATTTCTGTAGAACAATCTACTTGTTTAAAATAACCTCAGCTTTTTTCAGTCTTAAGCTTTTCCTATTGTGTTACATTATTTGGCCACAATCTGCAGGTGTGATACTACCAAGCAAGTTCAAACTTTCTTGGAAACTGCACATATTTCTTTTTACTTAACGGACTGTGTACGTTCAGTTTCCAAGATGCCTATAGCAATTCAAGTATATTGGACAACCTGTATATAGCTTAATCGAATATGGTAAAATTAAACTTAAAATGTGACTTAGATTTAAAAAAAATGTAATGTATAAGGCTTAAATATTGGACAATATGTTCCCTAAACTAAATAGAAAGTTATTTGACTGATCAACTTTTTGCAATTGTTTTTTTTTGTGAAGTGTGATGAGTAGTAGAGATGGGCAATATTTAAAAAAATATCGATATTGTGGAATATCGATAAATTTACCCTGCCTTACTCGCACTAAAGATTTCAGAAGTACGTTTGTCATCCATTCTTGTTTAAATTTTTTTTTTGGCTTACTATGTATTTAATTTTAAATTATGCACCATAAAATATAGTTTTCCATTATCTACATGTGTTTAAGCTTTCGAGGCCAATACATCAGTTTGTAAGGCCACTAAAACGGGGAAAAATATACCAGCTTTTATGAATGGTTAAGTTTTTCCACAAATCAATAATGAAATTTTTATATGTTGCAAATATTCAGGCTGTATATTATTTATTAATGAAAAGCAGGAAACAAAAAGTTGATCGTTTAAATATGGTAGAGTTAGATAGTTTTTTTTATTTAAAAGGTAAAGATAAAAAGAAGTTAGGTATATAGCGTTAAAGGACGAAGTTGACTACAGGGTTGTTCCTAGATGTAGTCAGTGACAGATTATAGATAATTTATTGACAACTTTGATTTATAAGTGCCTATGCGCGAAAATGTTGAAATTCAAAAGGTATATCATCAGGTTTTTTGAAACACATTAGGTTTGTTCCAGCACGTCGAAAAACCGTCACCGAACGATCACGCTCATGCGCAGTGATTAAAGTGCGTTCCAACAGAGACGTGACGGTTATCGGACGATCCTGTTTGTGTACCAACAAAACTTGGGATCGTTTATGTTACGGTTTCATAACGGTAATTCCGATACATGGCCTAAATTGAAAACTGTTTGGGTTGACTTGCGCATTGAGCATCTTGGCACTGGATTTTTGATTTTTAACAGATGTTTCATGTTTATTGTTTCATATTTCATCTTCATATGTTTACTGTTAAGGTAGGATTATGCAGAGAAGTTAAGTTAACAAAAATTAAGTTAATATAAATTAAGACATTTGTGTAAAAACATGCCAATCAGTTTTCGTGATTTCTATTTTATTGGTGCACTCTCTGGCAGCTGTCTAGTAATTTGTTAACTTCTTAAATAAATATTTGTCTAAAAAATATATAATTTTCTTATATTTTTTTATAACGCATGGGAAAGGCGAGTTTCTGTAAGCCTATTTCATGATGTTATTGTATGGGAGTTTAATTATTTTAAAAAGGAAACGTTTATTTCATTTTATGATAAGGTTAAAAAATTAAAATAAGTTAAGAAAGTTAAAAGTTGGTTATCTTTTTAACTTAACTTAGCTTAACATAATTTTTAATTTATGTGTATAATTAAAAACAGTTGATTACATAATGTTTATCTTTTCTTGTGTGACTTTAACTTATTTTAACTTAATTTAATTTTTCTGCATAATCCTAACTTTATTTAGCAAATAGCGTGCAACGTGCTTTAGCATTTCCTATTTCCTCGCTTGTTTAATTATTCAAAAGCATTAATTTTTACACCTCCTAAGCACATCATTAAATTTAATTATCTTTAAAGATGAGTGACGATATTATGAGTGATATTTGCTAACTTTGATCACAAAAATAATAAGTAGGAAAGTAGGGTTATATTTTCAAAACAAAAAATTTAAAAACTTTTGATTTGACAGTCCCGAAAACGATACGCAAAGCGATCCAACGTTTGTTACTTTTCGTACCGTCACGAAACTATTTTAAGTCCGCGCATGCGTCGAAGCGCGCCAAAAAACAGTTCAAAAACGATTTCGAAACGATACCGGATGCTTGTTGGAACAAACCTATTGTAAATAAGGAAACATTTTTATCAAAAATATATACATATATATATATACTCATCGACAAAAATATCGAATAATTTCAAAATTTGCCATAAGATGCAATGCTAATTGCCTGTATATATTTATATTACCACTTAGAAATATTTATATTACCAATTAGAAATTATCAAACAAGATGACTAAAATGTAAAGTGTTAAGAGAGGACAATCTCACAGTTTTGTATTATTAAAACATTTGTTGTGTTACTGATAAACCCCACAGAGTGTAGAAAGTTTTTAAGAAAAGTAATGCAATAGTAACTAAATGATTGATGAACTTGATGAACATTGATTTAAAAATGTTTAACACTCTGTGGGGTTTATCAGTAACCCAACAAATCTTGTGATGATACACAACTGTAAGATTGTCCTTTTTTAACACTTTCATTTTACTCGCTGCTCATTTAATGATTTCTAAGTGGTAATATAAATATTTTTGGTACACACAATTAGCATTGCGTCTTATGGCAAATTTCAAGACTATTCGATATAACGAGCAAAAGGTAACCTAACTTCTTTTTGTCTAACTTTTTAATTTTTATTTCGTTTTTCTGCTGATAAAATTAGTCAAAAAAAATTGTTGGTCCATTCCATTGTAATATTAGGGCTACGTGCAAATATTCTAAATTTTAAGGAGACTTTCAAATACTCGAATAAATTTCATTCCAATCTATTAGTTTAAAAAATATATTTTATAAAGCTCTATTTATATTTTACTTGGTTTTATCTTTGTTTTACCCCAGTTTAATGATCTAATAAGTAGTTAAAAACCACTTTAATCCATTATTTTTAGTAATTTAGAAAAAATGTAAAATGCGTAAAGTTTTTATTCTGTATATAAATAGTTTGTAAACTGATTAGTTGAAATTTAAATATACAAGGAAAGTTTATATCGATATACTAATATATTTTACATGGTCATATTTGTGGCTTTTCTCTTATTAAAAAAATGGGAATAACCATCTTGTGTTTTTTTTTTTTTTTTTTGAGAATTCTACGAAAATTATTTGAACTGAAAAAAAAGACATTAAAATTAACATATTCTCAATGGAACACCTTATTTATTGGTTCGTTTCTGAGAGCATCACATTTTTACAATACATTCTATTAAAAGGGTTTCATATTCATTTTTAGAAACAACAAAAATAACTTTCCAAAAAAAAATTGGCGATATAAATTAGAAGAATTTAGATATACAATAAAATGTTTCTATTCTCAATTCTCACGCTCTCAATAAATGAAGTCCCAAAGTCCTCATGACTCAGTCTGTATATGAGGAACTCGAATATCTAATTTAAAGACCAACAACTCTGAAAATGCGTAATTTAATTTTTTTTTTTTTATGTTAACTGCTAAAATTCTTTCTAATTTTCCATACATTTATACTTATTATAATAAATTTTCAATCGCCTTAGGCTGAAGAACTTCGGTCAGTGGCCTTTTGATATAATGTAAATTTTTGCTTATATCAATAAAGAACATTTAGATTAAAATTAATCAGTTCTAAGATATTTTCAAAAGCAAACCAATAAATAAGGTGTCCCATAACTAATCTTTGGGATTCTACGGAAAAAATACAGAAAGTGGCTATTTCACCGTTTTTCTTAATACGAGGAAAGTCTTAAATATAGTTCTGTTCAGTATTTGTTGGATTACCCTGTACGTTTCCTTTTTTTCAAAATAAATAATTGTATTACTGATACCACACAAATCAAAGATAATATGTGTTGTTTCTTAAGTAATTCCCAGAGTATGGTTTCATACAAATCTGATTCTAAATCTAAATTGCAGAATACCATAATATCCTGAAAACCCATCTTCCACACAGTGCGACCTAGTTCAATATTCTTTTAAAACAAAATATTTATTAACCTAGGCGGCTCTCAAAAAAAGAGAAGAGCTGTGACCTATACTTACAATTGTATAAGTATGTTTTAAAGTTCACTAGCTATAACACACAATACCTATATTGACTCACCTTGTATATTAATTTGTGGCATTACTTAAAAAGGATTCTTGTGATTTTAGTGAATCTCTACAATGTTAACTAATATCTATGTAATATTTTTATTTTTTTACATGGTAGCAATTTAGTTGGGGGATAAAACTTGTATCTGATTATCTATGTATTTACTCAAAATATTGTAAAATGTATGCTTTGTATATGATGAAACAAGAAATTGTTTCAGTCGTAATTTAAACTGTGTTAATTTCAGTTGAATGATAAATATACAGTTTAAAATAAGAACAAATCCACTGTTTTATTTTTTATTCCTTTTTTTCTTTTAGACTAGTATTCTTAGTTTTATTTAAGACTAGTATTTAAAACTACTAAGAACGTAGTCTAGAATCAAAATGAGAAAATATGACTGTGTTAGATTAACTTATCATATTAGCTAAATTTTAGGGGGGAATCATGTTTTACTTATTTTAACCCAATTTTCTCGCAATTTTACCAATATAAGAACACCTCTTAAATATGAAAACTATTTGTTAAAAATCTGTGAGATATGCAAAATTTAGTATATAAAATTCTCTGACATACTGATGGTGGGTTGCACAAAAGTTAACAACGGTTTAGAATGTTTAACAAAACGTTATGTCAGTGTTATTCAATGGTTTTAGTAGGCAACCTGTCAAAATCTGACATTTTGTTAAACATTCTAAACCATTGTTAACTTTTGTGCAACCTATATTACATATTTAAATCCAACACATGTTTAAGTAACTATTTTATTATTTTTAAAAATCATTGTCAAAATTGTAAAACTTAACACTAAAAAATTACTTTGTTACAGATTTTTTCTTCTTAACCATAGTTTTAACTTTCATTTTTTTGCTGCTTTTTTCTACTTTAGATACATCTGGTTTATTTTTCTTTACTTTCTGTTCTGTTTTCACAGTTACTTCAAGTTTTGGAATAATTAGTTCATTTTTTGTAAGTACATCTTTATTTTTTTTCTTTTTGCCTTTCTTGTCTGCCTTGTCTTCGCTGATATCAAACATTTTTTGTTGGTCTGATTTATCTTTCTTGGTTTTTTTTGCTTTCTTAATCTTGGGTTCCGTTTGATCAGCTTGAGAAGAACTATTTTCTTCATTGGTGACCTGCTCCTCTTTTTCTGATTCAGATATCTTTCTCTTTTTGCCATTCTTAGTTTTTTTTTGGCCATCACCTACACAGACAAATATTTAACTTAATATGTAGTTTTTTAAATAATAATACAATAGACAATAATTATGCTTGTGACTTTTGTACTTGTATTGGCAACATTCTGGGGTTTTTAGACATGTTTACTATGTATAACAATATAATAATTGTGCTTATTGATAAAAGTGAAGAAGTTTTTTCAACTTAGCATCACTTATATTAAAATTTTCCAGTCTGAATTTTGCTATTTCCCAAAAACAAAGTAATGAAGGCGAAAATTATTATAGTTTCTTTTGTTTTTATTTTATTTTACTAGCAAATATATTAGTGTGGGTTAAATGAAGTAGATTTTTAAAGCCTCTTTTTGTCAAAAATCTTTAAAAAACTAAGTTTATCATAGTTGCTCCACTTTAAAATATCCTCAAATGCCATTTAAACAAATTAATTTGGACAAATAACAGGTGTCATTTTACCAAGCATGTCTATATCGTCAGTGCTCTCCTCAAACCTTGTAAGTGCTAAAGTTAAAATTTTATAGCAGAATAAAACAACGTAATAAATGAATATTGCAGTTAAACCTGCGAGCCTATGTGTAACTTTAATATAAAAATTGTGATATAAGTTTTACTAAATTGTCCCTAGACTTGCGAGGTTTAGTAATATTGCAAAAAACGATTATTATAATTATATAACAATATTTTTCACCAATTTTGAGGCACAAAAAAATAATGCCAAACTTATAGGTTTTAATATTCAAAAAAATTTATAACAATATAATTTTGAGGCACAAAAAAATAAAAATCCCTATTTAATTCAGACTTTAAAAAATTCTGTATATATTTGAAACCAAAACTGACAAAATTGAAATGAAAAAGTTTATTAATGTTAGTACACCACTGGCGTTTACACACATCATACAATAAAGAAATGTAAATATATAAAATATATCACCAAAATTATAATTAAAATAGTACATTAAAAAAAAGAACTACACAATTATTCCAAACAGGTAGTATACACATAAAAAATAACATAAGTACTATAACTAGAGAGCAGCAAAAATCATAATACAAAAACTCTTTTACCAAATAAAAAGCTTTACTGACTGGTAATGCCTTTATTGTTGTGTTAAAACATTTCAAAGGCAAGCTTGTTAGAGAGCTTAATATTCAAGGATCTAGTACTTACCATTTTCTTGCTCCAGTTTATCAATCACCTTATTTTCTCTCAGTATTTCAGCATCTGTAATATTGTCATCTGAATTTTCTTCTATTTGGTGAGTTGGAGCTTTGCTTCTTTTTACAATAACCTGTCCTGAGGGTCTGACTACTACATTAGCATTATATTGAGTAGTAAGTTCGCCAGTAACCGATTTGTAGGCTTTTGGTTTTTTATTTGATATTGTTGGTACTTTTATGTCATTAGGATTTTCTGAAACAAAATAAACCATTTTAATTTGGGATTTATTTTTTCACAATTAAAATAATTAAGAAAGCAAAGTAATAAAAAATACTTACTTAATGAAATATATATTGGTATACTAGACCCCCTGTGAGCATATACATTTAAGCTTCTAATGTTATCCATTTTTCCTGGGAACTGCTTATCCAAAAACTCAATGACACTGTACACATTTTCTACCAAATCTTTGGTATCCATTTTACTATGTCCAAATTGGACAATGTTAGAATCACTCTTTTCATTTAGATGAAAATATGCTTTTTTCAATGCTTGTTCAAATTGTGACTTTAATTTGGGATGATGCAATTTCACTGCCGTAGGAACTTTTCTTTTTTGATAGAAAATGCTACCACATTTATGTACTACCTTACCACTTATTTTTCCATCCACTAAGAAAACATCATAAAGGTCTGCTAGACGACGTTTTAATTCGAATGTTTCATAGTCAGTTCTAAATTCATGGAAAGTCATAATCTTTTTAATACCAGTAACATCTTTAGAGCGAAACAAGTTTTCATAATATTCTAAGTGTTTTTCATGTTCATCATTCTTGATACCTTTAACATCAGGAACTATTAAGCAAACATCAGCATCAGAAGGTAAGGTAGAATGTTTCATAGGTACCTTAAAAAGTCTCTTTGCATGACCATAAGTTTTGGGTATCTTAAATGAGTTTACTTGAAGAAATAATGGGATTTCTTCATCAAAAAGCTGGTTTTGAAGATGTGGATTATTAGATGCAAACTTAATTACGCCTTTCACAGCATTTTCTACATTGTTATATTCAACATTAAACTTTTTTTCTAGATCCTCCACACTAGTATTAGTTTTAACATCAACCTGATCTGGTATTTTTCCTTTGGTTACTTTTTTTAAACGTTTTTGGGAATTTTTTGTTGCTGATTCTCCTTCCTCTTTGGCTGGGGCCAATACTAATGGTCTTGATTTTTTATGTTTAATCTTTCCTTGCTTCTTGATAGGAGGAGTATCCAATGATTCACTTACAATTAGTTGTCTTTTAGTTGCCTTCTTGGATGTTGGTGTAGGTGGATTTTCTAAAGTTGGTTTAACATATTGGTTTTTATTGTCGTTATGATTAGAGGATATTAAACTGGAACCATCGTTGACTGAATCTTTAGAAACCTTCGTTTGCTTCTTAATAGTTTTCGGCTCCTGTACAACTGCGATAGACTTTCTTCTAGACTCCAACGGCTGTTTGGTTACACTAGGTGTAGGTAAAACAGTACCCAATGATTTTCGGCGAATTTTGGGTGTTTTCAAGCTTTCAACACTAGTCAAAGAAGTATTTTTATTAAACTGCTTCTTTTTTGAACTTTTCGAAAATGAGTTTTCCATAATAATTATTGCTTCTGACTCTTTCAAGAATATATTTTCCTCAAATCAATTTATGTGCTGGAAAAGTAAAATTTAAAAACACGTTGCTTAAAAGTCAGGTTAGGGGCAAAATTTCAAAACAAACTTCGTTTTTTGATCAATATGGAAGGTCTTTATTCAGTCGCAACCTCCAAACATATTCTACTAGAGGCAGCCTTGCGGTGCGAGAGACAAAAAGGAATCGATGTCAGGGTTGTAATTACAACTTGCATAGATATGGCTGGGATTTGTTCGGAAAAATATTATACGTAATTGAGATTATATAACTTTTATAATCGCAATTATGTATGTAATATGATTTGGAACAAATCCCAGAAATTTAAAGAAGTTAAGTTTATTATACGTCTAATATACCCATGCAAGTTGTAATTACAAGCCTGACCGCTGTTTAATCTTTCTTTCTCGGGAATCAAGGAGAAACTCGCGCTATTTAGAATCCTATAAACTGGTGTTTTTGTGTTGTGCACGAAGTGTTTTCTAACGGCAGAAGATAATAGCTTTGGCTTCACCGCCATTAATTTGTGCCTTGGATTGATTTGCAATTTTTGGAGTTTCTGGGGACTTTAAATCCGACACCGACGAAGCCCTGGAATGCTCTGTCTGGAAAGGGGAGTACTGACAGATTAGACCTAAGGGAACCAAAGCCAAAAACAAAGAAAGAAAAAAATAAACCACAAGTATCGAGAAGAAGTCAAGTTTCACCTTCACCAGTGGTGCTCGCGATAAGAAAACTCATGTAGGGAAGGCGGCTGAAGGCGCTATAACAGGATCAAGAGAAACACAAGTCAAAATAGGGAAGCGCTCACATACCTGTTCCTTTCGAGGGCCTTTGTTTCAACGCACGAGGAATTGCCCTTAAAAGGTAACTCAGAAGTTTGTCACCAGTAGTTCTGGTGAAAGAGTTTGTGTGCTATGCATAGATAAAAAATAATTTAAGTTTCGAATGTTTTTGGGGGCAAAAGATGCCTTACTATTTCCACCTACAAAGCCTAAAGCAGAAACAACGTGTGTCTGGAAAGCCCCGAGTATCGAATCGAGAAGAAGTGTCCATAACCAAAAATCGAAACACAGTAAAACCAAGAGTAAAACTCTTCGAATTTGCCGCATAAGTTTAAAACATATTAAAATGAAATTGAAAGTCCTTTAAACAAAATCGAGGGCCTTTGTTTCAAAGCTCAGCAAAAAAACGTATTAATAGACTTCAAAAATATAAAGATATCCGTTAAAGTCATGAACTCACACCATCAGGAAACAGAAATGCAGGCTTTGTAAGTACAATTTAGTTTGCTGTTAATTAAATCTTAGTAGAAGGTGTGCTATGCAAGCAAGGTAACTTAAAATAAACCAAGTATCATAAATCATTATCCTGATTCAAATATTTGATGGCTTAACTGCAATGCCACTACACTTATATAAAATATTTTCTTAAAGGCAAAATGTAAGATAGTTTACTGGAAAGTAGATGATCTGCAAATTATAATCACATAGTATAGTTTATTTAAAATTACCACATAACAACCAAATAAATCCTGGGATAAATACTTTAAATATATACTTTTTAAAGGGCAAAAAAATGCATTCATGATCATAGACATCCTATAGTAAAGGTTACTATGCCACCCCAGAAACTTTTCTTTCCTGCCAAAAATGAAGAAGAAAAATCTCTCATTGAGGAACACCAGAATCAATTAATAAATATTTTGGAACATCAGCGAGTGGAAAAAAGGTAAAAGAAGTTAAAATTGTTCATTACTCTCTGTAGGGTTTTTTTTATTTTTAGATCCAGTCGAGGCCAAGCAGTTTGGCTGGCAGATCAAGGTGTTGCTAAAGTTACAAAGGTAGTAAAGAATCTTGTTAAATATTTTGGATACCAGAGTAAAACAGGGGTGTTTTTATATCCCGAAGAAATGTTGTACTTACTAGAAACTGTAAGTGAGCTTTCGATTTCCAGATAGTAAGTAATGATAATATTTACATTATTTTTACTTTTCCACTATTCTGCCATATATTTTTTTGCCACATTTAAAATAACAATTTAAAGTAGCTAAAATGTATTGTTTTCAATTGTATTTTTGTAGTGGCAACCCTAGGATTTTAATTTTTTTTTTCTAAAAATAAGACATGGGACCCACACCAAATATATACCAGATGCTATTGGCCCCAAGGGGAACACTTTGGTAAAGAAAACTTTTATTTTGGATTTTTTTTTTGTAGCTTCCCATTGAAAAATCGGATTTTCAAAAGCTATTTTTATTTTGTTTTTTTGTGAATTCAATCAAACTTAATCGTCAAATGCCAAATTTCAAAAAAATATATCTAAACTATTTGCATAAGAAATTTATGGAGAAACATTTTTTTTAGAAAAGTTATAGTATGTTATAAGGTACATTTTTAAAAATATGTAAACAATAAATAAGTATCCCACTTTGCTAGGATTTTTTCCTTGCTGTATCTGTTTATAAGATGTCACCATAGGTTTATTTTGTTTTAGAATAGGCTTGAAGTGAGGTATGGCGATACCTCACTAACTATAAAAGAGGCATATGAGCTAGTTCTTAAGATGCCAAATTTAAATTTGACCAGATACAGAGTCTACAAAAAGTTAGCAATTTTGGGATATAAACTAGTAAGATTTGAACAGATTCTTCTAAAACATTACACAGAATTAAAAGAATTGAATCAAAAAGAGCTCTAGAAGAGGTGGAAAACAATGATATGCCAGATAATAAAAAACTTAAAACTGTGATACATAGCCAGGAAGTGGAAAATGATTATGAAATAAGTAAAGGTTGTGACATCTCTCCAAGTGACCTAAATGCAGATAACAGCAACACAAAAGAAACTGAATATATATTAAACATTTTTAATCAACTAAGAGATAGTATGCCTAAAGATTCTGTCCAAGAAATCAATTCTATGAATCCAGAATATTGTGTTTTTTCACCCACAAATACATTAAACATTGAACCCGATTTTAATTTATTCATCTGGTAAGTTCACCTCCATCAATAAAAATATTTTTAATTGCAGTTAAATCTCGGTGGCTTAGTTATAAAAAATGAGAATGTTTAATTATTTTTTCTGTATCAAACTGTAGATTAAAACTTTTCATGTCATTTTAGTGGGGACGATATAATTGGTAGGAAGAATTTTAACAGTAAAATTCCAAATATTTATGCCACATGTATTGATGACGTTTCCTTTTACAAATTCAGTGATGTCCATTTACCTTATATTTAATGAACATTTCAGTTAATCCAGTTATTTGTAAAATTATTTTTAAATAAAAGACTTTTTTGTTAATGATGCATTTTATTTATTAAAGAATAATGTTATGGAAATAAAACATTGACAATAAAATTTAAAAATGATTTTTTAAACAAAACATGTTAACAAATTTTAATCACTCCCAACAAACATAACAATGCTTATTTCTACATTAGCTGAATTAAGCTTTAAAATGAACAAAAATTAAGTACATGGCAATCTCTTGGTTTTTGTACTGTGTGAATACTTAATAGTACAGGGTTTGGGGTCTTGTAAATAACAGGTTTTTTTTATTGGTAGACTTTGCTGTAGACCATGAATGCAATTTTTTTCATAGAAATCACGAAAATCGTTTTCCGATTTCGACGTTTTTAAACAGTTTACTGCGAAAACTTCCCTAAATTAATATTCCTTACAGGGTTGCCAGTATTGACTGGATTTCCTAATTTCTTAACCTGATTGCTTACACATTTAATATTTCTTTTTGTTTTTTTGAAAATAAATTTTTGTTTCGAATATTGGAAAACATGAAGAACAAAGACAAATCATGTGTTTTTTTAAACAAAAATCACTTTTTAGCTTAAAACTATAATGCTTACTTTTGAAAAATGACTAGAGATGTATTCTCACGCTGACTACATTTATAAAATGTTATAGTACAGACCCAAAACCTAATATTTACTAACTTAACCCAATATTCTAAGAGTATGGCAGATGCAAAATCAAAGTAACAGAATAGGACCAAACGTTTAATCGTCAGGTTAGTTATACATGTCTTTTTGTAAAGTTACACAAGTTCGCTTCTGGACCACATTCTATGAGATAAAATTTATGGATATGTTTATCTTATCATTATTTTTCACAACTAAAAGTAGCTATAATATAAAAACCTACGTCTACCGGTAAAACACATTGTTATAAAAACTTGTAAACATATGTATAGATTAGATTTTTAGAAACCTACTCTAGGATATAAGTAACCAACCAACCAACCAAAAGGTCAAACAAAAGGAACATTTTTTGACAGTATGTATGTTTAAGGGTCAAAATTAAGTATTTCCAATTTTTTTAACTTGATTAAAAAATATATGCAGAATGGCAAATGCTATTGTAATCACATTTTACTTGTGTATATATTTAGTTTAAAATTATTTCGAACTCTAATTTAGGCTATTGTTCTTATAAAAATAAGAATAATTAAAAATTTAAAATAACACAGTTAAAACAGATCTTTAAAAATTTCAAACAGCAAAACAATTTTGAACTAGTAAACTATCATAACCGTTAAAATGTTTTTAAATTTTATTATTGATATTTAAGTACTTAACTAATCTATGGTGAGAACTGGGTGCAGTGTATATTAAAGCTTTGCATTCTTTGTATCTAGTGTTTTGGTTTAAGTCATTTGCAGAAAAAAAAAACATTAAAAAAAAGTCCTTAAATTGGCAAGAAAATTGGGGATATTGGTTTTCCTAATTAGATTAGTAGGTAGGCAATATTACCTAATTTATGCCAATAACTGTGTGTCTGTTTGTTATTTAGAAATAGAATATGTTACTTTACACTTTTTTACATAAGAATTTTTATCGAAGAAGTTTTTTAGGACTAGGTGAGTACAAGAAGTGTAAAATATCTCTGAATAACAAACAGACCTTATTTTAAGTTTACTGTAATCACCTTCGAACATATACCTACTTAAGGTAACCTTGCCGCTTGGCCGTGCGAACAAGCATGCAAGAGAGAACGCCCCAATAAGAGTTTTTTTTCTCACTTTGTGTGCTGATTGGACGGCGGGATATATACCCCTCTGCGCCTCTTTTCTTAAAATTATTTGCCAATAAGCAATATCCCAAATTTTTAATTAGCCTACATTTACATTCACTTCTGTATTGTCAAACCTACATTTGACAGGTCAAGATTAACTTTTTAATCAACTGTTTTGAGCATATACCTATAAAGTATCGATTGTAGAGGTAATAACCTCTTTTTTTTAAACTTCACTTTATATATTGCGGTCAAGGTCGTTGGTTCACTTTGCTACACCAGCGCATCCTATTTGGGCCACTTTTTGAGCCAAACAGCCATAAGAGAGAGTGATCCATATCTCTCCACCATCCATACCATATATAAAAAACAAAGCATGCTAACTTTTCTATGGATTTTGTTTTTTTAGGTCTTATGCACCTTTTTAAAAGATGGTTTTCTGTTAAATTTTATTTACCAAAACACAACTGTACTTATATACTTTCTCTCGCACGGCTCAGCGGCAAGGCTGCTTTTATAGGTATATGCTCAAAGGCCAAATGTCAATTTGACAATTTAAGTGGTGCACTCTTAAAATATAACGGCGTTTTAAAACGCTATAATTCTTATAACTAAGTTTGAATAAACTTTTTAATTTTAACAAAGTGCCTAATATTTTTGAGCGGAATCTTTATTGCTATACTATAACTTTGAAAATCATATACAGTGCGTCCCAAATGGCAGTACCAAACTGGCTTTTTCAGATTTAGGAAAAACTAAAATGTTGCATTTTGTAACTTTCGAGACACACTGTATAAAAAAACTTCTTGCATAAACAACTAAAACATAGTAATAAATCTACGCCCAACCAAAATTAATGCCAGTCATCTGATAAAATCTCATATTAAATGGTCGATAGAAATCCCGCAATCTTTGTAAAACTAGTGGATCAACAAAAGGATGACTTCTACCTTTCGTTTTTCCTAAACAGTGGGGAGCACTGTGACCTTCGCTTTTAAATAAACAAGGAAAACCTTTTGTATTATTAAAATAAAAATGTTTTTCCGTTACGACACGTTTTAATCCTAAAAAGTCTTGCACTCTTTTAAGCTCTATTGCAGGATCTAAAATCAGCCTTTCGCCACTAATAAAGAGCAGCTGTGAAAGGGGAAAGAACTTCAGCCATCTTGTAAGATACTTATAATAAAGACCTAACTTGATAGGACCCCAGGAAGTGTCAACTATGCTGCCTACAGTGCCATTAACGAAAACCAAGTCTTCAAAAATTTTCATGTCAGGCTTTTTTGAAGCTGCCTGGGCATAGTCTGAGATAGCCCTAAAATTTAACATATTACCATTTAAAAGTTACAAAAAAATTTATTTTCATACAGAAACCTATATTCTAAGAGGTATGGTTAAGCTTTAATTACCAAAAAGTTTCATTTTACTCATTTGGGTAATTATTTACAAGTGGGTTCAAGCCTATTTTTGGCCATAAAAAATAAATGTATTAATGGATCATCATATTTTTTTTTATTCTTTGTTTTTACGGCGGATTTATGGTGATGATAGCGAAAATATCAAAAAATTAATATTTCAATTAAAAAATCAATTTTGAAAGTTCAAAAAATGGTTATTCTTAAATAACTTTTGTTTTTTTATTGCCTTCAAGCTTACTTTTTTTTTTTCGCAATCTACGTTTAAAAACAAAGAATTAAAAAAAAATGATGTCAAAATAAGTTTTGGTTAGTTGCGGTTAGTTTTTTCAAATTGTTCGTTATTTTATGTATTTTTCAAAAAAAATTATAAATCAAAAACATCAAAAAAAGATAAAATAGAAATTTTATCCAAAAACATGAAATCCAATATTTTCTCTGCTATCTAGTCGTGAGACCGATTTTTCAAAATTTCAAACTTGATTTTTTAGTTGAAAGACTAACTTTTTTAATCTTTTTTTTTTCAAATTGTTCGTTTTTTATGTGTTTTTCAAACAAAAATATATCCAAAACATCAAAAAAAGATAAAATATAAATTTAATCCAAAATCATGAAAACCAATATTTTTTTCAACTTTCAAGGGCAAAACTATCGAAACCTTTATTTTTTCCTTTCACGACTTTTTTATTATAAAAACGCCGTAAAAACAAGCAAAATAAAAAAAAAAGTTAATTTTTCACCTAGATATGGCCAAAAATAGGGTTGACCCCACTCGTAGATAATTACCCTCATTTGCACAGGTCTTAATTGTGTAAAACTGCTATGAGTATCTATCTCTTTTATTTTTTTATTTTAAATTTAGTATCTTACCTTGTTACTGGATCTCTTACAACCACCAACAGCTTAGTTGAGGGATTCATCATTTGTACCCTTCTTGGAGCCTCTTTGGTTATAAAATATGATGGTGTTTTTTCTATTGTTAGCTGCCCTTCCAAAGTGGGAGGCATATGACTTCTGTACCATTGAAAGCCCCTGTGATAATTTTTATCAAAGAAATGAACTTCACTGCCAGCTGCTCGAACATCAGGGTGTATGCGAATAAATTCAAGAAGTGCACGAGTGCCTCCTTTTTTGACTCCTGTAATATAATAATATTCTATACACAAATAAGTTTTTTGTTGCCAAATTATTTACCCACTTGCTAAATTATAATTCTGGCAAGTCCTTAGGTAAACAAATACATTTTATATCTTAACAGAATCTAACCCACAAATTAAAAGAAGCTTCTGCCTCGCCTAAACTATTAAATGTTCTAGAGTTTTCTTACCGATAATTAGTGCACTTGGTAGCTGCCTCTCTGGTCTAAGACCTTGTTCTTTAAATAGTTTATATTTGGGTGATAAATCTGTTTCATTTCCTTCTAAAAGAGACACAACACGAACAGAAGTATAATGAATTAAAGGTACTTCGTTGACAACTATTGGAGTATGACGCCACTAAAAAGAGATGTTATTTTATGTTTTAATAAAGTAAAGCTATGTGACAAAACAATGACTACTACTTACTCTTGGTATACCCTTTGATATGTTAGATACAAGGCATGAATTAAAGACGAAGGTGACGTAAAAAGAAATAGCCGCCAAAATAATCAGGGCGACGATAATTTTCCTTGATATAGAAAAATCCATGCCATTTGCTAGGAAAGACCATGACCATCACTAATTACATCTACAAATGCAAAAGCATTTTAATTGCTTACAATAATTATATGCATGTTTCTCTAACTGGTTTAACAGATAATTGCATAATTAAGTATGTGCACTTACGATTTTTTTATGCATTTAAAGCATAATTATTTATTTATAAAATTTAAAGATGTATTTGTCATGCGATCACAATCCCATTATTTTGCAGGACTTTAAATACGTTCTGTTGCTTACGTAGCTTTTCCTTATTAGGAAATTATAAAGAAGCATTAGGTTTCAATGCCGGAAGAAAATTTATAAATATTTTTTTTTTGCAATGTGCGAAAACTTTGTAAACAAATCAAGTTGTTGTTATGTCATTTTGCGATTTCAAAAAGTCAATCATCATGTTCGACCAGCGTTGCCAGCGTTAACACATTTTACTTTAGCTGATGTACATTACTAAAATAGCGTTTTTATTTTGTTACTTGGATTTTCGAGCATATACTTACCTAGAAGCAGCCTTGCACCTTTGCCGTGTGAACAAGCATGCGAGAAACAAAGCGCGATAAGTCTACTACCTTTCCCTTAATCGCTCTGAGTGCTTATTGGTCAGCGAAGAGGGATATGTACCTCCATTTGCATGCTGATTGGTCGGACCCTACTACATCCCAATCAGCAGGCGTTGTGAGAGAGAAAGCTGGTGGACTTATTGCGCTCCCCTTCACACGCCCAAGCGCAAGGCGTGATTTTTTTCTTTTTGTAGTATATTTTTGTTAAAAATATTTTTAATTTTTTTAAAGTCTTGTAATTATAAGCATAGACTTTGTATCTGCCCTAACCTATACCCATTTTTATATATTAGCTTAGTCTTTTTCTTCTACTTCGCTAAACTGTAAAAATCCTATTTTGTACCACAAATGTCATATATAAAATGAAGTCTGTTTGTCATTCAAAAATATTTTACACTTTTTTCACATAATAAAATACACCTTCGATAGGAACGCTTACGTAAAAAAAGTGTGAAATGGGGTACACTATTTCTGAATAACAAACATTACTATACTTTTAAGGTATAAAATGTACTGCATATGGTACAATAGTACCACTTTAGCAACACTGTGTCCGATTTCTTGGATTTATGAAAGCGCTATAAGCTTCGAGCATACACTTTTTAAAAGCAGCCTTGCCGCTTGTACGAGAAAGAAAAAGAAGTATAGGTGTATAACCTTTCTCTCTTGCTTTACGTGCTGATAGATCCAATTATATATATATATATATATATATATATATATATATATATATATATATATATATATATATATATATATATATATATATATATATATATATATATATATATATATATATATATATATATATATATATATATATATATATATATATATATATATATATATATATATATATATATATATATATATATCCCTTGCATGCATGCCAAGCGATAGTGAAATGTTATACACCTATTCTTCTTTTTAACGCCAATACTCGAAGATTGCGCAAGTGGTCAAGAATGCCGACGGTAGCATTTCAGTGGATTTATCATTAGACACGACGGATTCTAAAAGATGCGAATGGCCAAGGTGGTGTAGCGGGGCCGGAGCGGCGATCCGGCACAGCTTTAGAGCTGGAGCGGCACTCCGCAACAGATGATGATGGCGGTGAAAAGTACAATGACGCCATTATAACTGACATCTCAATCTCTTAAATAATTTGTCCATTCTATGTATTTAAAGCTATAATATACGGGCAAGCTTAATTAGAACCAAATAAAAAAATAGGAGAGAAAGAAGAGCGCAAACTATTCAAAATAATAATAATAATATTACTTTAACAATATTTTATGTTTTTTATAACGTATCTTTTTACATTATTCAATTTTTTAGGCCGAAAATATCATGACACTTGTGTTAGCCCAAGTTACTAAATAAAATGTCCAAGTGTTTCTAATTAAAAAACGTTTTTTTTTGGGTTACCCAGTACTTGATTGGAGGGCGATATCCCCCCTCCCTTTAACTGAATAATTCCCGGAATGGGCTGCTTTGCCGCTACTTACCGTCCCGCACAGCTAATTTCAGCTCTACACCACTGCCTTTACCTTTATCTGCAGTCCACGAGAGAGGCCCAAAACTTTCCCACTTTGTTTTTTCATCCCTAAAGTATATAAACTTGGGAACCTGCAGCCTGCTGGCGTATTTTCTTTCCCGCCAAATATGCAAGTCTTTAAATCCCAGGAAGTATTACTTCACTTAAGAAACCCGCACCCACATACGTTAGTACTTGGTTTTTTAACCCTTTGTAGATTGTCCTACGATAAAAAGAATCAGGAGCATTAAATTATTAATCGCTGGTACTTTGCGAAATAAAAAATACATAACCAGCTTAAATTCTGATTATTCTCCCAATAATTCCGCCCTCAGCCGCTTTCAGTAGAGCAACACAAAGTGCCACTCTTATGCATCCCTTTACACACCATCTGGAGAGGACCCGAACTTCCCACTTTGTTTACTTATCCCTAGACTGTCCCAAATTAAACAAGTCAGGGGTATTAAAATATTGATTGCGCAAATATTTATCATTGGGACTTTGCGAAGAAAAATACTTAAACAGCTTGAGCTCTGATTATTCCTCTGACAATTCTTTCTTTAGCAGCTTTCAATTAATCAATTCGTAGTACCACTCTTATGCATCCCTTTACAGACCATCTGGAGAAGAACCGACCTTCCCACTTTATTCGTTCCTTCATCCCTACAGTGTCTAGAACATGAAACCTGTTATCCATGAATCATATATATATTAAAATAAATCTTACTTTACTTAAGTACTCAGGCTTTAGGCCTTCGTGGACTCAAGACAGAAAAAAAAATTGCATTTGTAGTAGCGTCAATAAAACATTTTAGTTGGAAGTCCTCAAGAACAGCTCCGGTTTTATTAATTTTTTTTATTTTGTTTCTTTATATTATTTAAAATCAGAAACCTTTTGGATGGGGCAAACAAATATTTATATTTTTTAACAATATTTATGATATATAAGTGAAACAATTTTTTTAAATCGTGGTAACTTTTTAAATAATAATTTTCGTTATTTTTACACACACAATCTTTTTTATAATAATTTCTTGTATTTTTCATAGTTTCGAAGATATCGTGAACTTTAATCACAGCTTTAATTTCTGAGAGCAGAAATATTACTCAATTTTCAAACTGTTATAATTGCTTAAAAGATATTTTTTATATAAAGTGGCATAAAATTAATATACATGACAAAATTAAAAATGTA
Organism: Listronotus oregonensis; assembly: GCA_019359885.1. NCBI lineage: Eukaryota > Metazoa > Arthropoda > Insecta > Coleoptera > Curculionidae > Listronotus > Listronotus oregonensis. The sequence continues at coordinate 266,256 of JAHBCN010001333.1, read as the reverse complement.
TATATTTCTTTTTTTAAACAACTCTACGAAACATATTCTATATTAGATATTTAAGAAAATATGATAAAATTTAAATAAATAAGATTTTATGAGGAGTTATTTATCAGTATCTATATATATATATATATATATATATATATATATATATATATATATATATATATATATATATATATATATATATATATATATATATATATATATATATATATATATATATATATATATATATATATATATATATATATATATATATATATATATATATATATATATATATATATATATATATATATATATATATATATATATATATATATATATATATATATATATATATATATATATATATATATATATATAATTTGCTAATGTGGATTATAATTATATGTAGGTAGGTATATATATTTATTTGTCTGTCCACGTGATTCTGAAGTTATGGCTTGAGCTAAAATCATGAAATTTGGCACAGTGGTACACAATCTTTAGCAGTGGCTAGAACCCTAACGGAGCCGGTTTTTGTATTTCGCCCCGGGACAAAAATAGGAGCAAAAAAAGTGTTTTTTTACCGTTAGCTTCGTACGGAAGGCGTCTTTACGGAGACAGATACTACTTAATATATATATATATATAAATATATATATATATATATATATATATATATATATATATATATATATATATATATATATATATATATATATATATATATATATATATATATATATATATATATATATATATATATATATATATATATATATATATATATATATATATATATATATATCCACGTGATTCTGAAGTTATGGCTTGAGCTAAAATCATGAAATTTGGCACAGTGGTAGTCTTTAGCAGTGGCTAGAACCTAACGAAGCCCGTTTTTTGAATTTCGCCCCCGGGACAAAAATAGGAGCAAAAAGTGTTTTTTTACCGTTAACCATACGGAAGGCGTCTTACGGAGACAGAGGCTACTTAATATTGTCTCTCGCCTGGCGGGGACAGGCTTTTCATCTAGTTTTTAAAATATTTTTTTAAATGTTATAAATTTTCTGCTTTACTCACATGTACAAAAAATATGAAATTTAATTTTCATTTATATTTTGCATATCGGAGATTTCATCTTTAAGTGGTGGGTGGTTATCGCAGTCACTTCCACTGCAAACCCTGCAAGTCGGTGAGCAATGAAGACCACTTTTTCTGCAGCTGATGCTGAACCGCATCATGTTTTGCAGGAGCAAAATATTATTTTTAAGACGTTTTCAGGTGCTGCTGGTTGCGTCATTTTTACTGGTTTTAAATAATCGTATTTTTGCCAACCCCATTTTTCAGGAGGAATTCCCAAAATTGAAGATCACGATATCTTTGAAACTATAAAAAATACGATAAATTATTATAAAACTATTATTGTAGCAATTTAATTATCTACAAAAAAGATTCTGTGTATAAATGACGAAAATTGATATTTAAAAAGGTACAGCGATTAAAAAAAATGTTTTATTTAAATATGATAAATACTGTTTAGGCAATATAAATATTTGTTTGCCCCCTCCAAGAGGTTTCTGATTTTGAATTATATGGAGCAACAAAATTATATTTTTTTTTATCAAAACCGGAGCTATTCTTGAGGACTTCGAAATTTTGGCAGCGTTATGTATTTATTGACGCTACTATGGATGGACTGAAGAAGTATCCAGGTTTATATTCATAATATAAAGTATATTTACCGGTATACGAACTTTCATCAAAACACATTTTCAGCATAAACCAATAACGCGTGCATAAAAAACCGCAAAAACAGTTAAAAACCGTAAAATTAAGCTTATTTATGCGCAAATAATTATAATGTGCTCGTTTGTTTTAATATAAGGACAGTTATTTGGCTTTCAAGAGATTTTACTTTCTTTCGAAGGCCAAAGTGAGAGTTAAATATTAGTATTCTGGTGAAATCTCTTGGCGACACAAGTACTCCTCAAGTTTGCTTTGCCATTTTTGGTAAAAATAACATTTTTTCTATGAATAAGTGTACAATGTCAGCTTTATGAAAATTATAAAATAAAATTAAAAGTGTTAATAGAAGATACTTAATTTATAATTAGTGAAAATGAAAGTGAGTACAGGTGTTATTTCATTTATATGCGTTATAGTTATTAAACAGTGTCAGGCGTATATAGGCTCGGTAAGTAAAAGCAAATATTTAAAAATTTAAACTCAGATGTGGATGAAAATATTTATTTATAATTTTGACGATAAAAAATAAATAATACACTTTAAATAGTTTCATTTTGTTTCAATATATTCATATACTTTGTATTTTTATCGACACGAATTACAAGTGCCTATACTACTCTTTTATCACAGGCACACAAAAAAAAAGTTCTGAACCAGATATATGAAGTACCCTCCGGTATGTTTTCGGTGCGCTAAAAACGAATCCGAAGTCAGAATTTACCCATCACCCTTACATTTTGCCTCAGCAACCTCCCAGCACCCCCCGAAGGGTCAAAATTTTATTCATTTGGAAAAGATATAATAAATATCTGACAATACGTTTTTTGATGTTGTAAAAACAAAACCTCCGGTATGTTTTTCGGTGCGCTAAAAACGAATATAAAGTTAGAATTTATCCATCACCCTTAGATTTTGCCCCAGCAAGCCCCCAGCACCCCCCTCAAAGGGTCAAAATTTTATCACTTCAAAGATATAATAAATATCTGACAATACTTTTTTGGTGTGCTAAAAACCATTATGAATTTAAAATTTACACATAACCCTTGAATTTAACCCTAATAACCCCCAGTATTACCCAGCAACCACCCTTGGAGCAAAAATTTTATTTTGCTAGAAGAATTGAAATAAATATCTGACAATACGTTTTAAGGTGTGCTAGAAACAAGAATGAAGACTTTTGATCCCTGAGGGGGGGGCTGGGAGTTGCTGGGGCAAAATCTAAGGGTGATGGGTAAATTCTAACTTCATATAAGTTTTTGACACGCCAAAAAACGTATTGTCAGATATTTATTATATCTTTTTTCAAATGAATAAAATTTTGACCCTTGGGGGCGGCTGGTGGGTTGCTGGGGCAAAATCTAAGGGTGATGGGTAAATTCTAACTTTATATTCGTTTTTAACACGCCAAAAAACGTATTGTCAGATATTTATTATATCTTTTCCAAATGAATAAAATTTTGACCCTTGGGGTGGGGGAAGGGGCTGGGGGGTTGCTGGGGCAAAATGTAAGGGTGATGGGTAAATTCTGACTTCGGATTCGTTTTTAGCGCACCGAAAAACATACCGGAAGGTACTTCACATATCTGGTTGAGAACTGTTTTTGTGTGTCTGTGTAATCTAGCTAATAACCGTAACGAGATATAGCTAAATTTATTAAACCCTAGTAAAGTATATAAAACTGCATATATTGGAGATGTAGTCCAGTAAATAAAGGGATAAAGCTGTAAATAAATCAATACAGTTTTCCCTTGTGGCGCAATTCTTAGGTCTTCGGGGAAGCTGTTGCGAGAAAAAAGTTTATCAAAGGGCTGAAAATGTCCCCTCAAGGCCCGAAAAATTGAAGAATTTTTGTTTGGACAAAAATTGAAGATCTCTCTGTAATCTACAAAAAAGGTTTTTATAATTTTTTCGAAAAATCAATAGTTTTCGAGATAACGGGACCCAAAAGTCCCCCTTATTTCAGCTGCCGCTCTACCGCTAGAATGCCGCTATCTTCGTAGATTCACTTATAAGCAGGCGGACAAATTGTTCCATTACTCGGGCAATAATGTACATTTTTTAATCATTCAAAGTTCATCGGATTGGGAAAACCCGTACCTATCATTGCATATGAGTTTGGGTCCATTCTGATTTATCTGGAATATTAAAAAAAGGGGTTAAAGTTTTTTTTCACAATATTTTGAGAGTATCTCATTAATTTATTGATATTTTTTTGAAAAAAATGGTTTGTGATTAACATTTCTTTTTTATAATGAGACCTTAGCAAGTGTTCAATGATCCCAGAAAATTTCCTTCACCATCTTTCTTGCGTTTTGATAAAAAATTGATTTGCCCATCTGCATTTTTTAGCCGTTTCCGTCTATCTACCCAGTGTGGAATGTTATGGATTTTTCGACGGCCGTTTTTGCGAAAACTATTGGTGTTGCGAAAAAAATGGTAAGGACCATTTTTGTAGATTTCGAGGTGATCTTCATGCTCTGTCTGAACAAAAATTCTCTAATTCGCATATTTTGGCAGGTATTCGCGGGAAACTCATTTTTGGGACTTTGGGGGGCCATTTTCAGCGGGTTCCCACGTCGGAATCGTAATAAACTTTTTCTCGCTCGAAAGCATCCGTGAAGACCTAAGAATTGCGCCACAAATGAAAACTGTACAGATTTATTTACAGCTTTGGGTACTTTCAGGTCTTCACTTACTGGACTAATGTATGTTACTAATGTTAATGTTTTAGGAGAAAATAAAATATACAAATTCAACATCGGTGCCAGAGTCCTCCAGAGAGGGCAGGATATTTTTTAACCTACCCTTTGGATTCACCAATATTTTAGGCGGTTCTTCTGATTCTATATTACAGGCCACTGACAGTTCAGACGATGATGATGATGATGACGATAAAGAAAAAACTAGAAATTGCACCTGTGGTAAGTAAACCTACAGAAAAAGGTACTTTCCACACTGATTTAGGTGTGGAAAATACATTTCTTTCTTTGTTGTACTATAAACAACGCAATTTGCTAGCATGGTTTGTGTGCGACGCTGGCTTGGCGGCCTCCTGTGCTTTTCCTGAGGCATAACCAATCATATTTTGTTAATGTTTTGACTTGTTTAACGCTCTAGGCTCTCAAATATGCATCCTGGCAAGATAGGTATAACTAGTTTCAGGAATGACACAAGATCGCTCTACAAAACATGTGTTCATTGCCTTCTCCAGGCCATGTTTCTACGTATGAGATGAAGAAAAGATCATATCAATCATCCCAGGACGTCAAAACACATTATCGGCCTTTTTAGATTTTCTTATCTTTAGCAGTCGATCATATATAATTTTAAAAATCTCTAAAATTAGAATTAGTTATATATTTTATTTTTACGTTACTTTAATATTTAGCTATTAATCTTGAAAATATACTCTGGTGCTTGTATTTTAATGCCAGAATTCAAAAAAGTGTTTTTCCCCTACAACAGATTTTTTAAAATTTAAATTACCTAATACTTGTTCTACTTGGTTTATTTTAGCTGAACAAAAATCTAATATGCCATTTAAGAATTTTCAACTTAATTTTTTTTTAATCTATATTGTTGTGGCGGATTTATTTTCTGAAATATACCAAGGACTTTTATACAAAAAGGTTCGCCTAAAATGCTTTTTTAATACCGCTGTTTTGCAGCCAGTTCCGTCTTTCCCACTGGGCAAGTGCCCAGACCCAGACGATCCATGGGGCCCCCTGGTCCGGTCAGATCAGCAATAGGTAACCGATATTGCAGACGATAGTAGAATATGTATGTTTTTTATGATAAGATTATACAAAACAAACCTATATCTAAAAGCGAACCCACTCATCTTTTCTTTTTGCTTGATTTAATAAAATAGTCCTCCTTTATCATTGTAACAGGGTCCCCATCATTCTCCTAAAGTTCCCAGTGCCCCCAAAAGGTAAAAGATGGCCCTGTTTGCGGACCCCATGTTTAAAAACCACGAGTCGCCACTGTTTGTAGGTCTATAAATAATAAAAACTATAAAGTATTTTTTTTTAATTTTAGAATGCGGCGTCGCGAACCACGAAAACAGAATTGTTGGTGGCACTCCAACCGGCATAAATCATTATCCATGGATTGCGAGAATTGTTTATGATGGACGTTTTCACTGCGGAGCATCTCTTTTATCTGAAAATTATGTGCTAACAGCTGCTCATTGTGTAAGAAGGTAAATAACACATTTTTAATAAAAATATCCAACATTCACTTGCTACATTCTCATTCCATAATTTCGCAATGTAGAAACTTTTTTTAAATTTAAAATATATTTATGAAGTATTTTAATTTTTTATTATTATCAATTGGAAAGTTAATTTGCATAAATTAAATAAGGGTTTCCCCTTTTTTGGCTAATGTTGCAATAATAGTAGGAGAGCTAGTAAACCATCCGACTAACCCATTTCCCACAAAGCTACAAACTTTTTTAATATTATTTTACTATCGGTCAATTATGAAAGTACCGTTCTGGCAGGCATCCCCCGGTTACTCATTCCTTAAAATTTTGAAAATGTCAAAAAAAACTTAATCTAATTCCACAAAGCTAAAATTTTGATACGATGTAATTTACATATGTGTAAGGCGAAAAAAAAATTGATAACCTATTTTAATGGTTACAAGTATGTGCCAGTCGATAGTAAAGTTGTCGTCGGGATTACAATTAATAACCTGCTCCCACAAGGCGAAAATTTTTAGGGCATATTCTTTCAATAGTTGGAAAACTATAATTAACCTGCCAGACTATTCTGATGGTTGCAAGGGTCTTCCAGACCAAGATATAATAGTCAGGGCGCTCGACGAGAGTGAACGCAACAGACTCGTATGAGCTTCATTGTCACAAAGAGAGGATATATTTATTGTGTATTAGATATTTTAACGGAAAAGTGAAATAAAATAAAAAAATAAATAAAAACTTAAACTTCACATGTAACTGTGTTTGTCTTTCTTTTAAGTAATCTTTTATCATATCTTTACAATACAAAATAAATATATCCTCTCTTTCTGACAATGAAGCTCATACGAGTCTGTTGCGCTCGCACTCTCGACGAGCGCCCTGACTATTACATACTGGTCTGAAAGACCCTTGCAACCATCAGAATAGTCTGGCAGTTTAAATATACTTTTCCAACAATTGAAAGAATATGCTCTTAAAATTTTAGTTTTGTGGGAGCAGGTTATAAATTGGCATCCCGACGACGACTTTACTATTGTCTGGTACATACTGGTATACCATCAAAATGGGTTGTAATTTGTTTTTCGACTCACACAAATGTAAATTACATCATATTAAAATTTTAGCTTTGTGGAAGCGGGTTAATTTTTTTTTACATTTTTAAAATTTTAAAGGATGATGAAGTAATCGGAGGATACCTGCCAGAACGATATTTTCATAATTGACCGATAGTAAAATAATATTTAAAAATTTTCTAGCTTTGTGGGAAATGGGTTAGTCGGATGGTTTACTGGCTCTTAGACTATAATTTTCGTTGAACATATTGGTAACAATTATCAGAACTCATCCCTAAAAATTTAATGCACAACTCATTAAAAGCGTATTGACTGTGGTACACGGCGTTAAACATTTAGATTTTAAGTTTATTGGATACTGTTGCTTAGATGCCATAAAGCCAACTTAATTAAATTGTTTTAATAAAAAATATTTAGCCATTTTTAAAAATATATTTACTTGTAATTAATACAGAAAAACTCGTCAAATCTAGAAATGATATTGGAAGGTCATGAATCAAGATAAAACCTCTTGCATTCTCTTTAGAAACAGATCAACTACAAAGTGTCGGAAAGGAATATTGGATCCTACGAAAGGGGTTGTTTTTTACCCCATTTTTCACCTTTTTTACCCCCGAAGCATAAAATTATGTAAGAAAACGTTTCTTTTTCCATATTTAATGGTTCATATGGGTTTTTTGGGCCACCAAATTCGAATATGATATTAGAAGTTACTTTTGAGGGCTAAGAAGGGCTGAATTAACCCTTGTTTTACCCCCTACACCTTTAAAACATACATTTCGCTAAAACAAGTTTTTCCCCATTTTTAATGGTACATATAGGTTTTTTGGGCCATTGACTTTGAATATGATATTAGAAATTACATTTGAGGGCTTAAAAGGGCTAAATTTATTCTTTTTTACACCACACTCCCCTAAAACATACATTTTGCTAAAAAAAAGTTTTTTTCCTATTTCAAATGGTACATATAGGTTTTTTTGGGCCAGTGAACTCAAATACGAAATTAAAAATTATATTTTAGGGATTAGAATTCACTCTTTTTAACTCCCTACATCCTTAAAGCATACATTTCGCAATAAAAACTTTTTTCCCCATTTTTAATGAAACATATAGGTTTTTTGGGCCACTGAATTTAAATATGATGCCTACGGAATAAAAAAAAAGTTTTTTTCAGACTTTAAATTAATAATGCTAAAAATATTTAAAAATCAGATTTTTTTTTTGTAAAATTTCCCGTAAAATCTGAATCTGTCATTATTTTTTTAAAATGCATTAATGCAGCCCAAAAAAAAAACAATAATAAAACGCAAAAACACAAAAAGAATTAAAAAAGCATTTAAGTTAATAAAAAAGAAGAATTTTAAGACCGTTTTTAAGAAATTCGTATTTAAAAAAAATCACGTTTTAAAATTTTTTGGAGCCACATAAATATATATCAAAAAAAATAAGAACAAATTCGTATTCTACGGGAAGTTCAAACCAACCCCTCGTATATCGTTTCTGACTTGAGATTTGAATTCAACGACCCAATGAACCTACATCATTCCTTCAAATTAAAAAAACATGGTAATTTTAGAAAAAATAGTGTCCATAGGGTTAAAGAAATTAAAATAAGGGTAACTAATCCCTCTTATTATTATTCCTGGTATTATATTTGAATTCAGTGGCCCAAAAAACGTATATGTACCATTAACAATAAAGAAAAACTTTTATTTAGCGAAATGTAAGTTTTAAGGGTGGTTTAAAATAAGGGCAAATATAGTCCTTCTTAGCCCTCAAAAGTAATTTCTAATATCATATTCCAATTCAATGGCCCAAAAAACTTATATTATGTACTATTAAATATGAGGAAAAAACTTTTTTTAGCTAAATGTACGTTTTAGGAGTGTAGGGGGTAAAAAAGGATGTATTCAACATTTCTTAGCCCTCAAATGAAATTTCTGATATCTTCTTCGAATTAAGTGGCTCAAAAAACCTATATGTACCATTAAAAATGGGGAGAAACTTTTTTTGGCGAAATATATGTTTTAGGGGTGCAGGGGTTAAAAAAGGGTGAATTTAGCCCTTCTAAGCCCTCAAATATAATTTATATTATCAAATTCAAATTCAGTGGCCCAAAAAAACTATATAAAAATTAAAATAGTAAAAGAAACGTTTTTTTAATTATTTTATACTTGGGGGGTAAAACGGGTGAAAAATATGGTGAAAAACACTTCCTTTCGTAGGATCCAATATTCCTTTCCGACACTTTGTAGTTGATCTGTTTCTAAAGAGAATGCAAAATGTTTCGTTTCGATTCATGGCCTTTCAAAATAATTTAACGTTGAATTACAGATTTACCCGGAGAAAATCTCCATAGAGCATATAATGGTGTGTTCATTCTCGTTTGAAGAAAAACGCCTAAACAAAAAATGTATTCCAATGGTTCAGAAAGCCAGTAGCCATGGTTACTTACTTACGTATTTTTTTTTACGAAAAAAACACCTATTAAGTAACCATGGTTACTCACTTTTTAAACCAATGAGATACATTTTTGTTGTTCTAAGTATGGTTATTGACTTTTTGAGCCAATCCAATAAACTTTTTGTTCATGTGTGTTTCTTAATCGAAATAAATGATCAGATCGTAGGTGTTTTTGCGAGTACAAGAATTTTTTAAAAATTACCTCCATCAGTCGCGAAGCGACTCGTTATAATTTCGTGTAAAAGTAAAAATTTCCTCTTAATAACTGAGGATCGTTAGAGATTCAGTAGTTATTTTTATAAATGTGTCGTTTATTATTTATTTTATCGCATTTACTTGTAAAAATATATAAAATGATGATAAATTAATAAAGGTAATTTTTTGGCAAAAAGGTTTTATGGGCAGCCTCCGTCAAACGTCCATCCTGGCCACGCCAAGGTATTTTGATAATAGTTACTTGCACCATAAATATCTATTTTAGATTAAAACGATCAAAAATACGAGTGATTCTAGGAGATCATGACCAGTCAACAACCACTGAAGTAAATGCTAAAATGCGAGCTGTTTCTGCAGTAATTAGACACAGAAACTTTGACACTGATTCCTATAATCATGATATTGCCTTGTTGAAACTCAGAAAGCCAGTAGAGTTTACTAAAAGTATTAGACCAATTTGTTTACCATCTGGTAAGTACATTTTAGTTTAAATAGGCACTATGCATTCATTTTATATTCCTTTAGTTGTTTTAAGTCAAATATAGCACCTTTTTAGGTTTGTAATAATGTAATAATAATCGTGGTTGCTGCGGGCGGCATGTTGGTTATCATTGCCGCGGAAAGTGGATACCTAAAAGCGCATATCCATATAGCGCGAATGCTCCCGCGGGCTTTTAAACTTGGTTCGACCACGGCAGTGTTCGCCTTGCCGCATGCATCGGTTAGATATCGACTTTGCGCGGCATCAATTAAGAACACGCCGCCCGCAGCAGCCGCGATAAATGGATGCTCACCTTAACCCGTTAGCGCGGCAAGACGAACATTGCCGTCGTCAAGCCAATGAAATAAGTTGGACCAGGTTTAAAAAGCCGGGGCAGCCCCGCCAAATGGGTATGTACCTTTTTGTGCGGGCGTCTAAAATAAAACGATAACAATTTGGCCGTGCACCATAATCATCCTATGAGGACTGAATTTGTGGTTTTCCTCGTATAAGGAGAAAAATGTAAAATAATCAAGGTTTAAAAAATTATTTGAACTGAAAAAAGTCATCCATTTTTCTCAAAGAGACCTCTTATTTAATAAAAAAAAATGGGTATAAAAAGCTCAAAGTCGCGGTCTTCGTCAAAAGGATAAATTATTAATTTTCTCCTTAACTGTATTGTAGGTCTGATGATGCTCGTACGAGCGAAACACAGGTTACGTTCTAATTAATATATAATCTTTTAACTGGGATCACGACTTTGAGAATTTTTATACCTATTTCATATATAAAATGATTGGAATTGAAACAAAAGAGAAGCGACAAACAGCTATAACATTTTCCTAATGGGACGTCTTATTATTACGTTTTTAAAACCATATCCTTTTTTTCGCTATGTTATTTTCATAAAAGGGATTTCCTAGCCGTTTTAGTAATAACAGAATAAATTTAATTTATATAAAAAAATTGCGCTTTTGTAAATAGAAAAAGGTAATAGTAAGTACCCTAAATACAATGGCGGATTCAGAGAGGGGCGAATGGGGCGATCGCCCCCTGTCAGCCAAAAAATAAAAGGGAAAAATAAAAAAAAAGATTTAAAAATGGAAGAACGTAACTGTTGTTACGGTACTTAGTTATTAATTAAAAACTTTTTATGTTGCCTATCGCATTTGGTTAGGCATTAGTTATTTGTAAAAATAATATGGTCGCTGTAACACGTAGGCCTTTTAGTCCAGGAAACGAAGCTAAAAAAGATGCAAAACCTGGCAGGTGCAGAAAATGCAAATTTTCATGCAATTTGCATAAAAATTTTGGATTAAGTTTAACTAACCCTCCTCTTCAAAATCTATATTATGCCGATGGGCTCTTTTTATTTTTTAGGGGTGAAACCTACCTTTATTGCTAAAACATATAATGCTATAAATACATTAAAGCTTAAGTTGTAAAATTTGACTTAAATAGGTTGAAAAAGTAGTATTTTGTTTCTTTGTTACATTATTTAAAATATTTCAGCCCTTAAAAATCAACCCCTATTATGATTTAATTTTAAAAAAATTATTTACCTTAAGAAATTAATATATTATCACAGTGTTTGCATGAAACTTTGGGATTAAGCTTAACTTACCCTTCTCTATAAAATCTTCATTATGCTAAAAGGCGCTTTTTATTTTTTAGGGGTAAAAACTACCTCTTATTGCAAAAACCTTCAAAACTTCCATACTAAAGCTTAAATCACATAAAATAAGGCTCAAATAATAAATGTTAAAAAATAAGTATTTCATTGTTTGAAAAATTATTTACCTAATAAATTTACCTAGAAAAATTAACATATTGTCACAGAGTGGTAATTAAAGAATATGACTGCTCAAAAGTATTACTAATTTAATTTTGTTATTTTTTAATCCTCAAAAATCCACCCCTTACAATATTACAATGCAAAAAATAGTACAAAACCGTGGATTTTTTAAAAAATGCATCGAATCGCATAAAAGTTGGAATTAAGTTCGACTCACCCTTAAAGTGTGCATTATGCCAATGAGCGCTTTTTTATTTTATAGGGGGTGAAAACTACCCCTTATTACTAAAACCTTTAAAACTTACTTCACTTTCATATTTAAGCTTAAATCAAGTAAAACTTGGCTCAAATAAGTTGAATAAAAAATGTTTAATCTTTGAAATATAAGCTGAAGTAATTCAACACTTAAAAGCAACCTCTTTTATGGATTAATTAAAAAAATATATATTTAATGAATAAAATAGAAAAACTACGTACAATTACATTAAAAAATGTATTGAAATGAAAAGATATTTATAAAAAAAAATGTATTTGGGCTTTTAGAATCTCCCAAAAAAATGGTTTTTAAGCATAACTCCTTCAGTTTGTGTGATGAAAAGTTCTTTAAAAAACCATTTTGTTGTTTTTTTTTTAAAGCTTTAAGTGCTATATATTAAAACTGTTTAAAACCCTTACTTTTTTAAAGGAGTCTAAAGGGCTAAAAGAAGGTAGTGCTCGTCTATACACAAGCGTTTTAAACGTTTACATCTCACTTAATTTCCGTCTTACAGTAAATTAAAAAATAAGCAAAATGTTTGTAATTTAAAGAGCTACAATTTGATACCTTAGTAATTTTTAAGTATCTTGCTTGGGTTTCGGGTTATTTTAAAGAAACGTTTATTTTTTATTAAAATTCTGAAATTAGATTTTCACTTACAGCTGCATTTTTTTTCAAAATTAAGCAATTTAAATCGGTTAAAATTTTAAAATGAATTTATGATACATAAATAAAAAGAATTAAAAAAGTGCTACGACTCATTTTAACTAGGGTGGTAATTAAGGGGTTGTTTTTGGAGATTTTTGCACTCAAAAAATTTTGGTCTAACCTTATTAAAATCATAACTCACTCAATTTTTACGATACATACCTTTTTTTTAAAAAGATCTTTGTAAATTCTTCAAAAAAGTTATTATTGGTTTCCCTCAAAAAATACGTAGATTTTGCGTTATTTGCCTTTGAAACTTTGAAATTTTGTGTTTGATGAATAACAGCTAACTTTAAACAAACCACAATTTGGTCCCACACCAGTTACAGAAAAAAACATTTTATTCGTTTTTTAAAAGCTACGATTTTGTTATTTACAGTTTTTTTGGATAAAATGCATACTTATTGAGTTATATGCAAAACGATTAAAAACGTTAATTTTATCGACGAAAAACTTCGACTTTCGATTGCAAATAACTCGAGAAGTATGCATTTTACAAAAAAAATGCATAGAATATTTTTTGCCTAGAAATAATTTTTCTATCGATTCTTGTGGTTAAAATATAAAAAAATTCGACCCTCGAGATGGTTTGGCAACCAACCCCAAGATAAAGGCGCCCTTCGGGATAATATAGATTTTGATCCTTGGATTTCCTACCTACTGTCAAAATTTCAAGTCATTCTATGCATTTTGAAAAAATTGCTAGGCGAAATGGTTCGTTTCCTGGACTGTAATTTGCAATTTACAAATGAAGGCAGACGGATGACTAACCTGGACAGGGGACTCCCGATCCTCCAGACCTCGGACCTCTTCTACGTTGAGGGTATTTCAATACAAATACCCCTCAAACCCCCCGGTTATTCTGCCTAAGACCGCCCCCCCCGTAAAGATTTTCTGAATCCGCCCTTGCCTAAATATCAATAATGAAAAAGTCAATATTCTGTCAAAATCTATATAACATATATATTCGACATCAAAATTATAAAAAATGTTTTGTTAAGATTATACATATTAAAAAAGTACCACACTGTTACTAATATATAATTTAGATCGCAAATTTCTTATGTAAATTAATTTCAAAACTAAGGAATTTAATTCACACACCTTTGAAAACACTACAAAATAATTTTTGAAAAAAATGTCTATTCATGAAAATAAAGCAGGTATGTTTAAAAAACCAAATAATTTTTTTTTCGAAAAATTTCAGTAGCCCACTTCGGAGCTTAATAATCTACATAACCGGTATACTTTGCAGTCCTCGTCTGCTACACGTTTGAAACTTTTCATTTAAAAAACTAATTTTTATATGGGTTTGTATATATTTTATTTTTGTCTATGTATGTAAATATGCAGTGTATTTTTGTGTAAATAAATTTTTGTATGTAATTCTACTTTTTTTCCTATTTATATTTATTAAATTAGATTATAAGAATTGCGATGTTGTAAGGGGTGGTTTTTAAGGATTGAAAATTTTCAAAATAATAAGATTGGTAATATTTCATGCAGTAACATTTTTAATTAAGCTAAAATAAGGATTTATGACGGTTGATAAGTTGCAAAATAAAAATTAGTACATATTTTAAGCAACAACATTCTTAAATTTAATCACTATGAGAAATTAATACTTTTTTAAGGTAAATATTTTTTTTTACTTTAAACTCTAACAAGGGTTGATTTTTACAGGTTTCGAAAATATCGATATTTATTATAAATATGAAAATATCGAATATTTATGATATATATCTGATATAAATCAAATGTTTGATATATATTCATTTTGTTAATTAACAAAAGATATTTAATGCTTCTTAAATACTCAATAATGAAGTAGAATCGTTTCTGCACTTTGTCAATTACTTTATAAAAATAAATAATGGAATAAACACAAAAAAACTTACTCTTTCGTAACGAAATTTTTCTGACACGACTGACGCCATTAATGCCGGCAGAAGTGTTGCCATTTATGGATTAGAACTTACTAGTAGGAAGTATGTTTTAACTCTACTTCAACTCCATTTACATTTGGGAGATGTAGTAGAAAAAAAGTAGAAAAAGAGTAGAAATACAGTAATAAACGCCAAAAATTACTTAATAATATAAAATTTTTAAACCATTTTTGTATTGATATATATATATATATATATATATATATATATATATATATATATATATATATATATATATATATATATATATATATATATATATATATATATATAAAAAATCATTTGATATATATCGGATATACATCATAATATACAGGTGTGGAAAGTTCAAAACCGAACATGGACGTTTCGCAAGTAGAACAAAGAAAACAAATAAACCACTAAAACAGAGTGAGATCGAATTTAAACTAGGACATACGCGCCAAAATAGCTTAAACAGCGTACGCTCGACGAAGGTTGCCGTATGCCTCGAATCGCTGTCTTCGCTGTTCGAGACTTGTCTCACTTCTTTCACACAGTTAAAGGGGTTGTTCGTTTCTGTTTGATACATTACACTTTATCCCTATGTTCGGTTTTGGATTTTCCACACCTTTATATCCATTGATATATATCCTCGAACCTTTAAATTAATTCTCTTGTTATTAGAAATTAAAACAAATCATTTTTATTAAATCGTACCAAAACAAATAAGACGCTTTTAAAAAGGAACCAATAAAAAAGATGTCCCATTTAGAAATTGTTAATTAATATATTGCCAGCGTTGAATTGCGATGCAACGAACTGTCGCATGAGACGAAACGTCGCACTATCTATATCAATTTATATTAGACATAAAAAGCTAATATTGACTGGCAAATTCGGAATGTGAGGCCAAATTTTAATAAGTTCTTGTTGAGTTTATTCCCCAGGAAAGTTATTCTACAATGGGACCGCTTCAGTCCCGGTCTCTATGAACTGGAAGATCGCCTGAAACAGAAAAAATCCCTAAAAAATTTAAACACTTATCTACATTTCGGTGGCAAGTCGGTCACCGTTATCAATATACTTAAATAAAAAAATAAAATAGGAATTAAAATTAAATTTGTCGAAATTTTGAAAACAAAATTATATTTTAAGAACTTTTTCTTATTATTTAGGACGTTTTGTCATAAATAATGACCAATTATCTCCGCGTCAAATTCTACACGCAAGATTTATGACAAAACGTCATAAATAATAACAAAGAGATTTTAGAATCTCCCTAATTCTATATCAAAATTCATACAAATTTTATTTTAATTTCTATTTCATTGTTTTATTTAAGTTAATTTAAATAACAGTGCCCGGCTTGTCCCGAAACGCCGATAAGTGTTTAAATTTGGGAAGGGGATTGCTTTTTTCTGTTTCGGGCGATCTGCCACTTTATAGGGGTCAATGGGGCTGAGCACACTCAGTCGCTAAACCCCGGGACCAGAATCGAAGCGGTCCTATGTATAAAAACTCTTCTGATGGGAAAACCTGACAAGCACTTACTAAAACGTGAATTCGCCACAACAATATTAAATATATATCGACAATTCAGTTGTGGCCAAATTTTTCATAAACTGCGAGTGTCAATTTAGGTCAAGTAAACTAACTAAATATTGTGGGTGACCCAGAAGAAATAAGTTCAATGGCTTCAGGGTTGTGTGCCTTCGCCAAGTATCCAACAGATTAAATACACAGTGTTCAAATATACGTCGAATTTGTATATCCTAATACCAATGAATTTATCCTAATTTCTAGGTATTGATCCATCTGGTAAAATGGGTGTAGTAGTTGGATGGGGAAGGACAAGTGAAGGTGGAATGTTACCAAACATAGTACAAGAAGTGAATGTTCCTATTCTATCTTTAAGCCAATGCAAAGCGATGAAATATCGAGCTTCAAGAATAACTCCCTATATGTTATGCGCTGGTAATGGTGTGAAGGATTCTTGTCAGGGAGATAGTGGAGGTCCATTGCTGGTTCATAATGGAGAAAATTATGAAATTGTTGGTAAGTTTCAATAGTAGATTGATATTCAGTGACTTGCTCAAGTTGGGCACATATAAAAACAAAATGTTACTGATTTTCCGTAAAAAAAAAATATTTGAGATTCTGATAAGTTTATTAGACAGAAGAATTTCAGTTAATTACTAAATAATGGCATATTTTTAATGTTCAAGCTTTTGTACAGGGTGTTTTAAAACCATGGGACATCGCTTAATGGGAGATTGCTTGGACAAGGACAAAAAGGTTAGGTTATAAAGACGTAGCTCCGAAGCTGCCCAATTTTTAAGATATTCCATGCAAAAGAAAAACATTAAGAATTATAACTTGGAATTTCAAATCGAATTTTTTAATTTGAATGAAATCTAATACAATGAGAACATTGACCAAAATACATTTTCCGATGATAACGCCTTATTACTATTATAAGGCGTAATTTCGGGCATTTTTTTACCATACCTATTTAAATTGGTGTGTGGCACTTATTTCTTACACAAGTTAATTTTCTTTTGGTTTTAACATTTTTGATAATTTGGTGCATTGTACTTATTCTCCACTTGGCTCTACCTAAAAAAAGGTACCTGGATAACCTTAACGGTTTTCGAGATATGTTTATAATAACATTTTCATTTTATTTATTCAGGAATCTCCCATTAAGCGTTGTCCCAAGTTTTTTAAAGCACGGTAAAAAATCTGTATTTATTTCTTCAGGTATTGTATCGTGGGGTGTTGGCTGTGGTCGACCAGGATATCCAGGAGTTTATACGAGGGTTTCCCGATATGTTAACTGGCTTAAACTTAACCTAGATGATAATTGCATATGTACATAAGAAACAAAAATAAAATATATTATTTATTATAAAAAAAATAATATTTATTTTGGGTTATATCACCAGAATAACCTATAAATGTTTTCCTACGGTTGGAGTGCAGTTTTTGTCTGTAGGTCAGAGTCGAATTTTATTTTTTAAGCATGTTAATAAATAGGTTTGGGAAAATGTTCAAAAGTAAAAAAAAATTCTAATATCATCCAGTAACCGAATAAAAAATTTAGGTTGTCATAGCATTGATAACATAAAAAATCAGACTGATCACTGATCAATTTTTTATAGCGGATTGGAGAAAAAACGTCATTATATAATGTCTTACTATATCGCCGAAGTTCCAAATAGCGACAAGCTTTTTTAACCATTTCTCTTTTCGGAAAAAAAGGTGAAATAATGCGTGAGGCCTCCACAAACGGCACTTTTGTACCTGAGGTACTACGAAAATGGGGCCAGTCGATGGCAAATCGAGCAACTTGTTCTTTTAGTAGATGTTTGTTGACTCTCAAATTTTCCATCAGTGGTAGATGACTTGAAATTTTCCGAAAAAAAGCCAACTTCCGGTTCAACGGCATCAAAATCGGGGCCACCTAATCGATGGCAAGTCCCTTTCCACAATTATTTTTCATCAGTCCTAAAATTCGAGGCGGTTACCCTGTGTTGTAGATTAGATTTTTTTAAAGTCGTTAAAATAAGCTTAGGGCAAGCTGGGACTCGACTTACCGTCGATTCTACATCTGCCCTTGCCATCTATTGTACATGATGGAAATTTTTCATATAGCGAGCCAACGGTCTATTTTATTTATAGGGCTATAAGCCTAGTACTCAGTAAAAAAACATGAATAGGTCACACCACTTCCTTGGTCACACCAGATAACTGGTTCACTGCACTGGGTATTTGTTTGCCTTTAGGCAAGATGTGCTCAGGTGTGATGAAGTCAAAGTGAGTTTAATTTTTTTAAATTTATATTTTCTTCTATAAAGTCATCATAACTTCTGCTCCTGCTAAAGGTGTTTCAACAATTTAAAAGATTTCTTGCGTAAAATCTTATTTGCATGTAATTTTATTCAAAATGTTTACAGTTTAAAATTTATTGCTGTGATAGGCTCCTTGTACATTTTTTTTATTGGCTAAAAATAACGCTTCAGTCAGCTCTTTTATAGGAAATTCTATAACAGAGTTACAAGCATCTAAAATTTAAATACAACACTTTCTCCTGCCAAAAAGGTATACATTGGGCAACTGGCTAACCACGCGTATTCAGAACGCCTGATCGACAGAGGCGACCGGGACTAAGTTCTTATAGACATGGGACTTGAGGACGCTCTGCGACGGGTTGGTTTAAACAAAAGAGTGGTGTTGGCGGGTGACTTCAATGTACATTTTGGCACAAATCAGAAAGACGCTGTTTCTCTCTGTGATCTTTTAGGCAGTTATGGTTTCAAAGCAATGATCGCTGAAAGTACAAGAGGTGGCACCTGCCTGGACAATATCTTTATGAATTTTGCGGGTGACTCTGACAATGCAAGGGTCATTGAGCTGAATCTATCGGATCATGCCGGTCAGCTGCTGAGTTATTCTGTGGATGAGCCATGTAGGAAAGTACCATTTAAAAAAAAGGGTTAGACCTATTACTGAGGGGGGGTTATTGGCTTTCTATAACATTATCGAGTCCTACTCATGGGATTTCATTAACGATGAAAACACTTCAGTCGACCATAAGTTTGAGGTGTTTATGTCACGACTACAGGAGGCCTACCTTCAGGCATTTCCAGAAAAGACCTATCAAGATAGAGAGGATAGGCCACATGGAACACCGTGGTTCAACAACACACTAAGAAACATGAGGGATCACCTGAGCTTCCTTGGAGAATTGTGCAAACAGTATAATACACCGGGAAATAACCTGACATATAAAAATTTTAAAAAAGTTTATAAACAAGCTATATCATCAACGAATCCCATAAGATCTATGTGGAAAATTATTAAAAGCCATAAAGGTAACTCGAAAGCAAAAAACAAAAGTAAAAAACTGTCATCGAATAATTTTAATAATTACTTTTCTCAGGCTGCACATAAGATTATCAGGGACATGCCTGATTCTCAGGCTGACCCACTGTCATTCATGGAGGCGAAGGTGACCCCTGATGTTGAATTATCTTTTCCAGAGGTGAGTTTCAATTCAGTCAGAGATATTATTGACAATTTCAAGAATAAAAATAGTACTGACATCTATGGTCTTTCAGTAAAACTCATAAAAACAATAAAAAACCTTATCATTATACCGCTCACTAAGCTGATAAATCTGTGTTTCAAATACAATATTTTTTCCTCTGCACTAAAAAGGGCAGTAGTAATACCAATTTTTAAGAAAGGTGACATTGACAATCCTGCAAATTATAGGCCCATATCACTGCTGCCAATAATATCTAAGCTGGTGGAGAGGTGCATGGCAAAAACTATTGTCCTGCACTTTGAAACTAATAACCTATTTACAGAGAGTCAGTTTGGGTTTAGAGTGGACAGGGGCACGGTTCTTGGCATCCTGGATCTCCTCTCGGATATAATGGACTCATTTGAAAACTTAGAATATGATATGGCACTCTTTTATGATCTTAGCAAGGCTTTTGACTGCGTCTCCCACGGCATCCTTCTCGACAAACTACGCTATTATAATTTTAACACCAATAGTATATTGCTGCTTAAATCATATCTTGATAATCGTCGTCAAGTAGTGATGGTTGATGGGGTGCCTTCAGCAGAGAGGGTTGTTGACATTGGTGTGCCTCAGGGTTCGGTTTTGGGACCGGTCCTGTTTTTGATTTATATTAATGATCTCCCTCCTAATAAGACTAAGGCAAAATATACCCTTTTTGCTGATGACACTACCCTATCCATACGAGGAAATGACATTGATTTTGTCGAGGAGGCTGCTGAGGGTGCTCAGTCGAGGGCAAAGGAGTGGTTTAACGCTAATAAACTTAAAATAAATGAAGATAAGACACAAAAAATTGTATTTTCTTTAAAGGATCTAAGTAGTTGTAATAACCCAACAGATATTAAATTCCTTGGAGTTTATCTGGATTCCAAGCTTAACTGGAATGTTCATACCGAGAGGATGTCTGGAAGGCTGCGGAGCTGCGTCTTTCTGCTGAGGGGCTTGGCTGGATGTGTGGGGTGTGAGACTTTGAGGTCTGCCTATTATGCTCTGTTTCATTCCGTTATGTCCTA
Organism: Listronotus oregonensis; assembly: GCA_019359885.1. Classification (NCBI taxonomy): domain Eukaryota; kingdom Metazoa; phylum Arthropoda; class Insecta; order Coleoptera; family Curculionidae; genus Listronotus; species Listronotus oregonensis. The sequence continues at coordinate 245,314 of JAHBCN010001333.1, read as the reverse complement.
CAGCATAGTGGCGTGGGGTGGTGCGGCATCTGCAGACCTTATCTTCTGACTGCAAAGGAGAGCTGTGAGGGTAATTTCGGGGATCGGGTATAGGGATGACTGCAGGCCCGCCTTCATGGAGCTTGCAATTCTAACTCTTCCCTCTGTCTATATTTTAGAAAGTTTAATATATATTAAAAAACGAGAACATCTATTTATATCCCATAATAACACACACAATATAAAACCCGACATGGCAGTAATTTAGTACTGCCATACTGTCATGTAGGTAAGAGCCAAAGAAGGCCAGAATTTGCTGCAGCGAAACTGTTTAATAAGGTCCCATTGGAAATGAGAAAATTGCCAGTAAAAAAATTCAAGGAAAAAATTAAATTAGTGCTATGTAAATGCGCATTTTATAGTGTTCAACAATTTTTAAAGTGTAATAATAGCGTATTTGTCTTGTAACTGTAAATTTAGCTGTGATGATAAATGTTTCTATAAGCATAATTAGCCATGATTTTAGAATGTATTGTTGTTTAAATTTAATTTTAGAGACTGTAATTAACTAGACTAGGTGTCACCTTATGACCTGTGCAAATACAAATTGTATATTGGCATTAATAAATTATCTTATCTTATCTCTTATGAAAGCGGAGTAAATAAAATACCAAGCTGAGAATCCGGATATTGAAACCTTTTAATTTTCAATCAGTAGATATAAGTGCCATTTTCATTTCTTTTTTAAAAAGAGAAATACTATAATCTGTTCATTTTCGTTTGAGAAAGACACATTAGGAAAGAATTGATTGCATTGGTTTAAAAAGTCGGTAATCATGATTACTTACGAGGTGTTCGTCTCAAACAATAATGAACCGTTTTTACAGCTTAAACCTGTTTTTTATAAGATGTTTTATTTTGTGTGGTAATTGCGATTGATTTTTACGGTGTAATTACCCTTTATATTTATTATTTTGCATATTTGGCATTAAGCGATTTATCTTCGGATCGGAATAAAGAAACGCGATAGATTTTCTTTCTCTTCTTGCAAACACAAAAAAACAATATCGAAACATGGCCATACTTGTGTCGCCACACGGCTTTTTGGTCTGACGACAAATTTTGACGTGAACTGTAAATCGTAATTACGTTGAAACTATTTTTTTCTGGGAAAACATATTTGGAAGATAGTTCTTTAAAGGGCAAAGGAGAACACTGTACATGTTTTTAGATTAAAATAAGCTTTATGCAAAAGGTTTGACAATAAAAACCAACTTACTAAAATTTGTAAACAAGCTTATTTATTTAATTTGTAAAATTATTAAGTATAAAATGAATATTTCAATTGTTAGTTATCAATATATTTTAACCAATGCTGATGGATCTTCTAGCAAAGAATATAAACCTCAATAAGAAGCGATATTATTCGAAGTCCCAAAATTTTTAGGAGGGGGCAAAGCTGTTTAACTGTCAACCCGCTGCCGGCAGCTTTTAGTCCGGGATTACATGTTTCGTTTAGTGCTTTGTTGAGTTTTATGTGCTGTTTCATTCATTTCGTTCAGTTTTGTGGATATCTTTTAAAAAAAAAGCACTTAATGTGCATAGTAATTGTGATACTTTTAAAAATTATAGATCACAATGCGAATCTTTAGATGTTAATTCTTTGTTAATATTATAGTTAGTATTATTATATATTATATTAGTATTATAAACCTTACCACACTACAAAAAACATTCCTGAAGCGTTGCAGCACCCTCCCGATTTGTTTATTAAACATGTTTATGATTTGGAACATGCTTTTAAAACTAAGTTTGAAGACATTTGTATAAAACAGGAAGTTTCACATAAACTCTTAAATGAAATGGAAAGAATAGAATTTACCCATCCATGCAATGATTTCCCAAAAATGTACATTATAAAATAATTTATTAGGCTTAAAATATTTTATACGATGAAATATACCAATCGTGATCTAAAGTACCAGTCAAAAGATAAGAAAACTAAAAATTATATCACACATATAATCAATTTATAGTCACGGTAACAAGTCGATGTAACTTTCAGATTTTGTCATTTCAATAAACTGTTTGCCTACTTTTTTTTAAAAAGTCACTATTTTTCATCTCACCTTGAACATTCAAGCTCTAGCCTTGGCATTAAGCCTTAAAAAAACCAAAATTGTTTATTTTAGTGATGTTTCGAGCCACCTTGATTATCAAGTTCTTCCACTCTATTCTTTCCAAAATATCTACTAAGATTTTTTTCCAAATCATAAACCTACTTTCAAATTTAATTAATTTATTAATTGATAATTTATTAATTAATTTGAGAGTGAGAGTGACTCCAACATTTTGCAGCAAAGCTTAACATCCTTTTATCAATGGTCAATAATTAATGATCTATCGCTTAATGTTGCTAAATGTTGCTCTATTAGCTTCTTTAAAAATAACAGAAAAGTACAAATGCGATATGCAGTGGGAAATCATCGATTGAATGTGGTTGAACATGTCAGGGATTTGGGGTTTCTGTTCGACTCACAAGTTTCATTCAGGGAGCACTACAACTACATCACAGGGAAGGCATTGCAAATGTTGGGTTTTGTCTTGAGGACTTGTGCAGGTTTGTCCGTGAATTCTTTGCGACTACTGTACTGTTATCTTGTTAGACCCCATGTTAAATATGCCTCTACTGTATGGTCACCCGTTTATAACATCCACAAGACCCATATAGAGAGTGTTCAGAAGAAATTTGTGAAGTTTTGTGCCTTTAAACTTAATGCGCTGGACAGGGTCGATGATGTGACCGCTGATCTTAATCTGCCTCTGTTAGAGGTTAGAAGAGGATTCAGGGACATTGCTTTTATACATAAGCTAATTAATGGCAACATTGACTGCCCTGCGCTTCTTAGCCAGGTTCAATTGAGGATTCCTACTCGATCACTTAGGAGCAATCGAGTATTCTCTGTTCCATTTCATCGGACCAACTATGGCATTCACGGTCCAATCTCACGGTCCCTGGATTACTTAAATTGCCATCCTGATATAGATCCTTTTGGAAGCTCACTTAATGTGTTTCGTAGCCAATATTATAGGTCGCTGAATTAGCGAACTGTAAGTGTATATGTATTTGTCGTTTGAACTTGTTTTTGGATTGTAATGTTTAATAGGATGTTACAGATGCATATTATATTTTATTTTATTGTATTGAATATTTTGTCTGTCTTATATTAATTGTTTTTATAATGGGGCATCCCGTTTATTGTTTAAATAAATAAATAATGGGGAACCCTCTTTTTATTAAAGCATGCTTTACATTGTATATTAATATATTCTTACTAAGAAATTTTCTTGTTGTTACCAATATAGGAAATGCTAAATTATATGTTTATGTATTAAAAAAATGAGTACATGTAGTGTTTTTTTACAGTAAAAATGAAAGGATATACATTTATAGTAAAGGTAAGTATTAAGGTGTATAGGTGCCGTTTTACAAAAAAAAAACATTCCTCCACTGAATTTTTGACCCCAGAAACCCATAGAATCACATACCTTAAAACTTTTTTTTTTTTTGAAATGGGAGATGTACATCTAGAGTAATTAGCGGAAGCAAAAAACTGTATACTATTTGTTTTTTTCCAAAATGTTATACAGTCAAATTAGTTAGACGTAAAATGGATTACAAAATTTAATTCTGCATAGGTACTCGAAGACCTCAAAAACCATATATTAACACTTACTTATTGTTTTATTACATTTTTGAAATAAAGATTTCTTATAATTATTTTACATTTGTTCACACAAAAATTACATAATATTAATTTTTTTAAGAAAAATTTTTAATCCCCTGTAAACATCACTTTGCCCAAAACTAATTTTTCTCAAAAATAGTCAACCCTAAAAAGACTGCAAAAAAAAACTCATTGAAAGGGACGATTTTCCAGGACTGCAATATATAGTTATACACATAAATTTTTTCCGTGTAAAACTGAATTTTTACCGTTTATATTTCTCTCAGTGTACCCCCAAGCTGTTTAAGTGTCATTCCGTCTACACGTGACGTCAGAAATTTGTTTCCCATATAACCAATGCTATTGGGAACTTTATGTCGCTTCTTATTGAGGTTTATATTCTTTGCTTCTAGGTTAAGTTAATTTTAGTGTGTTAAAATATTTTTAGGTTGGTCGGACTTTAAAATTTACCAAAACAATTTAATAATTACTAAAAAAGCCGGGTTGCTGCAAGAAAAATAGCGCCTGTCATATTTTTTTTGCATAAAAGAAAAATTGCACCAAGAAATCTTTCAAACAGTAACAACACCTCAAGAATAGACACCATACTAATATTTAATAAATAATATACTCTGAATAAAAAAACCTAATTTATTTAACAATAATTTATAAAATATCCATATATACATAATATACGGCGTGTCACAGAATGTAAGAAAAATTAAAGGGCAGATTCTATATCTAAAAATGTCAAAAAAAATTCATATAAACATGGGTCTGGAAATGCTCCATTCTCATGACACAATCTATTTAAATTTTTTTGATTACTTACTATTTCTTAATTAAGATTCTAAAAACAGCTTGTTATACTGATTAATAAAATAATTTTTATTTCAAAAACAGAGCATCTGAATGACAAAGTTCAGGAGGCACTTTTTAAGTAGAATTAATCTGGCTTTAAGAAAGCCACACTAATTTTTGCAAAAACTACTGGTGGACAGTTTTTTTCGCTAAACATGGACAACTGCTACTGACTGCTTTAGAAAACAATTTTATACATGTAAATGTGACCTTTAACAATACATTTGCATGTACCAAAATTAATTTCAATATCTTAATAAGTTTTTGATTAATGTAAAATAAACTAATAACACCGGAAAAGTTAAAACACTCCATATCATAAAAGCGGAGCATTTTCAAACCCATGTTTATATAAACTTTTTTTCACATTTTTAGGTGTAAAATCTTACCTTAATAATTCTCTGAACATTCTGTAACACCCTGTATAGAAATCACAATTTAAACTTACTTCTACTTCTTCGGTTTACCCATTAAAATACTTGTTGTTACTGGTTCAATAATTGTACCCATCTTGGTCTCAACAGCTGGTCTTATAAACTTCCTATATGCTGTTTCAGGAACAAATGTATTCCCAATTGGAGCCCTTATACTAGCTTCATAATCTTTAACAGTTTTAAATGGGAAAGGGACTTCTGAAACTAAATGAGGTTTTATCTTTGCTGCAGCCTTTTCATTTAGGATTAGTGCTCCCTTGTTGTCATCTCTTCTGGGCATCACTTCAGGCATTTTCACAATAAATCTTTTTCTTTTTCGTTGTTTCTTTGGATTAATACCAGTTCCTGCCCATGAACCCCAGCCAGGCAAATTTAAATCAATATCTTTTGGTTTATCTTTATCCACATCTTCTTGTTTTTCTTTGCTGAAGTCATCAATAATATCACTATCTTCAAAAGCTTCCATAATAATACTTTTTTGATTATTTTCTTCAGAATTTTCATCTTCAACCATTAAGTCAGGGAGAGCAGAGTCAAGCTCTACTGCTTTTGGTTTCATAAATTTTTCTGGGTCAATATTTTCAGATTGTTTTGATTTTTCTAAAGGCACATTTTGAGAAGTACTTAAACTGTCTTTAAGAATATTTTGTAATTTTTCTACACTATTGTTCTTATCTTCACTAATCTCTTTTTCATACAAAGTGTCTTCAATCATTTCTTCATCTATAATTTGTTTCTTACTTTGTGAAGGAATGCTTAGATCTATTTTGTTGATGTTTGTTATTTTGGCAGATTTTATTTTTTTGTTTGCCTTAGCTCCATTAGTTCTAGTCTTATTTGTCTTTTGGTCTTTTTTAAGCTTCTTTTTTAAATTCTCTTCAATTTTCCTTTCGGCATGTTCAAATATATCATCAATGTCCCAATCACCAGATGCATTGTCAAGACTGTTTCTTTTTTTTTGTTTTGGAGCTTGTTTTTCTGGTTTTTTCAAGGGTTTTTCTGTATTTTGATTTAATGTCTTGCTGGGATTTTTTTGTTTTTTCTTCCTGTTATTTACTTTTTGCTGCTCTTGTTCAGTGTCATCTTGAACAATATTTTCTAAATGCTTATTATCCACTTCATCACAATGTTCTGTTTTTTCATTTTCTTCTTCTAATTCATTGTTATTCACCGCGTCTTCTTCATCACTTTCTTGTACCTTTTTATAGTTATTTTTTTCCAATTTTTCTTTTTCTATATTTTTATTCTGTTCAGTCCAAAACTTTTTATATCCACTTAAAAATTCAGATACTTCTTTGTCAGGTTTTGGACCATTAACCCATGGATTACCCTCATTTTCAGTATGTACATTTGACGTATCTTCAGTTTCAAAACCTTCATCCTCAGAATCACTGCCTGTGTGTTTTAGTTTTTGTGTCAAGTCCCTGCTGATTTGTAGCTGTTGTGACAAGACTTGACGACTCTGAAAATAGAAGAAACAGTTAAAATACAAAAATTACTATTCAGCATATCTCATGATAGGTGGATGGACCAAACATTTTTGAGTTTACATTCTGCATGGTTTGAAACAACAGTTTACAAAATTTTATTTCAATCGTTATAATACAAATTATCCGACTTTATCACTTTCCTTCAAGAAATATCGGACTGTTTGACAAAATGTGTGTAGAGATGTCACTTATATAGAAGAGTTTTTACAACATAGTTCTGCATATTACTTTTTTCATGTTTGCTAAAACTTCACTTGGAAATTGGTATGCCAACTGAGTAACTAATAATAAAAATACTAATTTGTATTTTTTGATTACCTACTTTATAAAAGAAAATTATAAAGTGCCAGAATCATCATAAATGTAGAAAACTTAAGTTATAAGATATATATTGTTTAATACTACAGTTAAAAATTAACACTCTATAACTTTAAATAAGGACATAATATATATCTTAATAACATTTTGCACCAATTTTCAAATTAATTAGTGGTGATTTTTCCCAATTTCATTGTAAATTAACCTGTATAATACTGACTTGAGTAACTATAACTTTAAAATATTGTTGTTAAATTCAAAAATTTTTGGTTTATTTGGCCTATTTGCCATCTATTCTGGGATCTGCAGTTGACAGATACTAAATATTTAAATATTTTTTAAAATCTGATTTTTATAACTAATGTGAACATCTCCTAAAACGCAGAGCAACAACAAAAAAGCCTCTTAAAAAAAATCACTTGCAACTTTAACATGTTACATAATTTAATAAAATTTACCTCCTTATCATATTTTGCTCTAAATTGTTTACTTTTCGCCCACTGCCCTGTACTTTTATGTCTTAAACTGAACCTTTCAAGAGCTCGTGCTTTTTCAATTTCTTCCAGCCTTTTTAGTGCCTCTTCTGGGTTGGTTTTTTGAAGTTCCTCGAACTCCTTTAACTTTTGCTTTATTTTCTCTTTTCTTAAAATTCTGTGATATTTTTTACTTTTTATTTTATTCTGTTTTCTTGCCTTGGCTTCCTTAAAACTTTGATGTGCTCTTAATTTTGCTGCTTCTTTTCGTTTTTCTTTTAATTCTTGTAAGGTTAATGGAAACTCTTTATCATTTTCATCCTCAATGTGGTACTCTTCGACTGGTGTATCAAGCTTCTCGAGTTCTTTTTGTAAATCAGACTTAACTTTCCATGACTGAGGCAATTTTATAGCCTGTTTAGCTTCAATATTTATTTTTTCCACACTATCTAATGGAAATACTTGATGTGCCTGGGCCCTGTTTGAAGAAACAAAGGCTTCCCATCTATCGAACAAGAATCGGTTTTTCTCATATCCCACAGATCGTCTTATTCTTTCAGACTGAGGTTTCTCTAAAGGTTTTGGTAAGGTACGAGCTTTTTTATTTGTAGATTCTAATCTTTTACTTATCTGTACATGCTTCTTTCGATTTTTTAATACTTTAGTTAACTTATCTACTTCAACGAAGCCCTTTTTTCCGGTCACAGACTTCACCAAATTAAATTCTGAGATTTTTAAAGTAGGCTCAGTTCGAGAAGGTTTTTTAAGATTTTGGACTTTATTTAGGCTTAAGACATTTTCTACTAATTTATTATGCTTCTTTTCGTCAAAATCATCGTCTGAATACTCAAAGTTATCTTCGTCACTCATAGTTTCTTTGGATATTTATAAAAAAAAAACAAAAACCAAATAATTACAAACACACGTTATACTTTATATTTTTGTGGTTAAGTGAAAGTTATAAGTGTGGTTCTTATTTATGACTTTGGTCCTGGCAAAAGCCAAGCAGCAACAATAAAATGTGAATATCAGGTTTAGTCTTCGAGCATATACCTATAGAGGCAGCCTTATAGCTTGGCCGTACGAACAAGCGTGCGAAAAAGAATGAAAAAGGGTAACCCTTCTATTATATAATAATATATACTATTCTTATCCAATAAAGTTGAAACCATCATCCATCCATGAATCAAAAAATTTTAATTGTTTATTTCTTGATATATATCTAGACAGACATCGTGGATGTCAAATTGTAGTCAAGCTGTCGGAAAAGTTGTCAAGTACAAAGTTGTAGAAAAACTGGCAGTAAATTTCTTACAACTTGAGGACAACTTGGCAACAAAAAGTTTCGGTGTAAGTTATTGTCGATAAATTGTACGGTATACGACTACAAGTGTTGCTAACAATTTCCATTTGTGGTGGTAGATTGTCAACAACTTGTAGGCAAACCAAATTGGTAAAAACTACTGAAGGGCAACTTTTTGATCAGGAACACTGGCTATCTGGGTAATTTAAACCAAAGGGTTGCTTGGGCTCTAGCTAAACCAGATACAGATTTCGGCCTAACCAGAAAGAAGACTGTTATTGTTGCTGCTGATTTGTAGGTTATGTGGTAAACTATTTAAGAGTTTTACCAGACACTTCCGTTTCGACTTTCAGCCGGAAGCTTACGCTTGCGCTAAAGTGTGTTTTTGCTCGTGAAAATCGAATGGAACTCACCGCCAATTAATGGGGTCTTTCTTCTGGGGCTAAGCGTCTGTGAGCGGTAAGGGCTTAGATCCCTGTTGCTTTTACGTTTTTTGTCGTGCACGAGGTTGTTTTTCTATGGCAATGCAGGGCACAAAAAATGGCGGTCCGACCCAGGACTGCTTCTGGTATCACGCATAACCGTTTTCTGTCAGTACTGCCCCTCCCTGCTGAGCGCGCAACCATCTTCCGCCATTAGGAAAATCCCTCGTGCGTGGGGCCCTCAGAAAGGAACAGGTATGGAATCTTCGTTCACAGCGCTTAGCCCCAGAAGAAGGACTCCATCGTTTGACTTGAGTTTCCCCTTGATCCCCGATGGTAAAAGCTGTTGATACAGCACCTTCAGCCCTTCCCGGAAAAAACTATGTAGTTTTTTTATCGCGAGCACTTCACTGATCGGAGGTCAAACAGGAACTGACTGCAAAAGTTTAAATTTGTAAAAAAAATAGGCATTTTTAAGGGGTACAGAGCTCGACATCCAGACTTGCTACCGACAAAGCTCGGGAACGGGAAAGCTTATGCGATATCGCAACGTGACTGGAAAGGGTAGAGCTGGCGAATTGACTAGTATCAAAGCCACAAATACCAAAGTTCATTTAAGTTTTACAATAATTATTGTGAATGTTTGTTTACTTATAGTAATATTACCATTTATTTAAACAAGCGGTGAAAACCACTGAACGTAAAAATTATCGGTTTATGTTGTTCATGACCTTCATAATATTATCATGATCCCACGCCTTTTAACTTAGATTAGATTCTAGGAAAATGCTTATGCTCAGCTTTTAATCAAAATAATACCTTTTTGTTTGGAAATTGTTCAATTTTATTAGCATTGAGTATTTTATTATTATAAATTTACCCGATAAACTAACTCGGGCAATATTGTCCTGTACTAATCAGGGAAAAATATTCAACAGTTTTTATTAGTATTCGAGTACCTATTAGGCCAGAATTAAAAATGAATAACATATCAGATGAAACAAATTTAAAAAAGGTAAGTACATATTCTATCTGCTTATTCGCTATTTATAAAAAATACATTTCCATACATGATAAAATGGTTCCTTTTAATTTTACATGTATTGTTTAAGAACTTTGTTTTAATATAATAATATACCACCAGGCAATTTTTTATAATTGCTTTATTAAGATATAACATTATAAAGATGTGGTAGTATGTATTTTAATATATTTTTGGATATCCAGTAAGATTTTTTTTATTATTATGTTAGGTTTGTTCCAACCCGCAGCTTTTGTATTGCCCCGAAACAGTTTAGAAACTGTTAGAAGCGATTAAATGCGCAAGTGTCGCTGGGTCGTTTTTGGGGCGCTGATCACGAATCTCGGAAACGTTTCGTTTTCGAGATATCCATCATCAAACTTAAAAATCAAACTAACCTCATTTACACTATTCCTCCTTCTTTTTGTATAGAATTCTTGATTTTTTACACTAAATTGAAACACAATAGTTAATAAACACCTTTTAAAAACTTGTTTATTTATTTATTTTATACCTATTTTTCATTTAATTGTAAAAATTCACTTTCAAACGCCGCAACCAGGTATACAATAGGGAATTTTTAAGCAAACATGGCCGCCCCGTTTGAAAGTGATACTTGGCAATTTAATGAAGAAAAAGGTGTAAAATAAACATAAAAAAGTTTTTAAAAGGTGTTTATAAAATATTGTGTACCACTTTAGTGTAAAAATCAAGAATTGTGTACAACAAGAAGGGGGAATATAGTGTAAATGAGGTTAGTTTGATTTTCAAGTTTGATGATGGATATCTCGAAAACGAAACGTTTCCGCCAAAAAAGGTTTTTAGATCTCGTTTTAGATTCGTGATCAGCGCCCCAAAAAACACCTGTATCCCAAATTTGGTCAAAATCGGAGTTGCGGCCACTTTCTAGACAATTACCTTCTTTTTAAACAAATACAGAAAAAGCAAAAAGGAACTTTAACATAAAATTGTACTTTCTTTCATTCAATTAGAGGGACCTGTATATATTAAAATTTGCCTGGTCTGCCCAGTAATTAATAGTTTTGATCCTTTAAAAGAATGTACTAAATTATTAAATGAAATAAAAGTACCTAAATGTAAACCTTATTTCTTTTCAATAATCCACAGAAATACACAAATATTGTGGAAATCATTTAAAAGATAGTTAAGATTGCCTTACTTTTCTCACTGCTATTTCCTATGAAATTTTCATTATTCTATTATTCATAATTGATATATTATTATTTTTTCGGTTACCTAACGTTACGTCTCATAAAAGCACCTAATTTAAATATAAGAAATACTTACCTAAAGTAAAAAATGCCGGGTATGTTACCCTTGGATTTGCAAGACAAAACCATACAACCTCTAATCATTTTGTTACGATATTATAAGTAACAAACAATAAACACAAAATTATAGTCACAATTTAATAAACACTAATCACTAAAATAAGAAGGTTTTTATCAATCCAAAAAACTTCTGCAACCACAAAATATAGGTACTCACACAAAGCAAAACAATCGAAACTAATACGGCGCAAAGGGCACAAACCACAACGAAAATGACGAATGATGAGACGACGACGGTTGACGATACAGCGCGGATATAGTGTCATAGGCGCCGCGCGTGCCCTTGCACCAAAAACCTTAGACAACATAAGACCAAAACGGTACTACGGCTCTCATAAAAGTATAATGTGTTGCCTAACTACACACTGATTTATCAGTGTGTAAGTAGGGAACACATTAAATTATTTCGTGGAATTTTGTTATTGCGCAGAATCGGCGGGGCCAACTCTGACAGTTATTTTCATACTGGGCTGGACATTTTTTGATCGAATGGGCCATAGCATTGGGCTTCCATACACCTTTAAACTTCCTTGTTGTAAATTGAATTCTAAAATATTTATACTAGTACTAATAAAAGAAGCTTATTAGCATAAATTTAAATATTTTATTACTATCGCTTGCAACAAACAGTATAAGTTCAAAAGTGGATAATTTCGGAAATACAGGGTGTCAAAAGTTCAATTTGGTTTTAGTTTTTTATAAATAATTTTGTTAATAATCTGTGTATACTTACAATATTGGGCTAGAGAGGGTTTTGTGTGGTATAAAATTAAAATTTGCTCTCATTTTTATTGTAAAATGTAGAGGGCGCCACCTGCGGTACCTTGCACACATTTAAAACAAAATACCTTTTTTGAGCCACCTGGTATGAGCTGAGCTTTTGAGCACCCCTATTTTTTAGGATATTAAGATGTAAATTTTTGATGTTGATAATTTTTTATTGACTTTTTACTGGAGAAAAAACTTAACAACACATTTATGTATTTATTTTTGTAATGTTCGGTGTTATTCTTGTAGCAATGCAATGGTGTGTTTCGTAAGAAATCAAAAATTTACATCCAAATTTTTACAATCATTGAGATATAGAAAATCTAGATATCTCAAAAACGGTTGTTCAAATCAAACGTTGAAGAATAAACATTTTTATTTGAAAGTTAAATAGAGTGGCTCAGAAAAGTTATTTAAATGTGTGCAAGGTACTGCAGGGTGCGCCCTGTTATTTATTCAATAAACTTGAGAGTAAATTTTTTATAATTATTTATAAAAAACTGAAACCAAATTGAATTTCTGATACTGTGTATCTTCGAAATGATCAACTTTTGGAGAGAGGTAGGTTGAGTTAGATCATCATTTTGCTTCAGGAATTTGTGGTAGCATTTTGACGTCATTTTTTTTTGTGAATGTGAGTATATCAAAGATAAGTTGGGTAAATTTATGAGATCAAATTATTCCGAACTAAAAATTTAAAAAAGGTCCTGTTTCAGTATGGTAATAAGGCAGCTTAAAATTTTTATAATTATTCCGGAATAAATCGGAAGTATTTTATATTTCAGGGCTTACAACGTGTACATATTTAGTTTTTTTCTTATAATTTGGCATGCTTTTAAAGGCATTGTTTGAAAAAATCCAAAAAAGTGGTTTATACAAAAGTTTTAGGATTTTTTATGAAGATTTTAGATATGACATTAAGACAAACAACTGACGATTGGAAAATAAAAAAATTGGGAATAATATATATTTTTTAATAAAACATCCTGTATTTTACTAAAAATATAAAATCTTTGCGTTTTCCCCTTTTTAAAAATATATACATATGTCTATGTTTGGATTAGCAGTTTTGTAACAATTCTACTTTAAAATTTTATTTTATATGCAATGGAGCACCCCTCCGTAGGTCTAGGAAGCCGTGAAAGCCAAACAAAACTTCTATGTTGGATTCCGCTTGGCCAAGGATGAAGACAGATAACAAAATAAACGAATTGACGTATTTTGTACTCGGAGAAAAAATATTGCTTACTACTTCTACAATAACGTGTATGCACTTGTATTGTTTATATTATATCAATTCATTTGTTTTGTTATCTGCCGTAATCCTTGGCCAAGCGGGATCCAACATAGAAGTTCTGTTTGGCTTTCACGGCTTACTAGACCTACGGAGGGGTGCTTCATTGCATTTAAAATTAAAATTTACAGTCGATTTGTTACAAAACTGCTTATCTATATAGCTATATAGACATATTATATATTTTTGAAAAAGGGAAAACGCGAAGATTTTATATTTTTAATAAAATACCGAGAGTTCCATTATAAAAAATATATAATTTCCGAATTTTCTATTATACGATCGTCAGTTTTTTTATAAATGTCATATCTAAAATTTTCATAAAAAGTCCTTAAACTTTTGTATAAACCACTTTTTTGTATTCCTTCAAATAATGCCTTTTAAACCATGCCAAATTATAGGGAAAAACCCTGTACGGTGTTCCAGAAGTAATGGGACACAGAGCAACAGCATGTTCCTTAGGTCGAAATAATGCAATTAACGTAAACTTACCTTATCCCAAAGTTGATGATAATAACTAAGATACAGGGTGTCAAACTTTTAATTTTGTTTTCGTTTTTTCGTAATAATTTCTTCACTAAAATATATAGCGGTACAAAATTGAGGATATGGGTTTTTTTTGAGGCGAGAAATTCAAATTCGTCCATACTTTTGATGTTGCTAGTAGAGGCGCAAGCTACGGCCTACCCCACTTGTTTTAGATGGCATAAGTTTTTTAAGCTTACTATATTGACATGTTTATTTAAAAAAAAGTTACTATAATTCCCGCTGCGTCAAAAATGTATACTTCATTTAGTTCTCTAGGAGCAACTGTTTTCAAGATAAACGCACTTTAAAGGACCCCGCAATTTTCCGACGGAAAATGGGTTTCGGCCAATTATTTTTAAACTTTGCTAAGTAATAGTTTGCAATAAGCTGATCAAAACTCTCTACGGGCACAAATCCCGAAAACCTCTCTAATCACCTTCAAAGGTCTCCAAACCTGCAGTGATTTTTAAGGTTGATTTTGAGGGGGTTATATTATTACTTTCTAAAGTTTAAAAACAATTGGCCAAAACCCATTTTCTATAGGAAAATTGCGGGGTCCTTTAAAGTGCGTTTATCTCAAAAACAGTTGCTCCTAGAGACCTAAATGAGGAATAAATGTTTACGCAACGGAAATTATAGTAACTTTTTTTTAATAGACGGGTCAATATACTAAGCTTAAAAAAAGTTATGCCATCTAAAAAAAGTGGGGTAGGCCGTAGCCGGCGCCCTCTACTAGCAACATCAAAAGTATATACGAATTTGAATTTATCTCCTCAAAGAACCCTCAAATCCCCAATTTTGTACAGCTATGTCTTTTAGTGAAGAAATTATTATGAAAAAACGAAAACCAAATTAGAGGTTTACGTTAATTGCATTATTTCGACCTAAGGAATCTGCTGTTGCTCTTGGGACACCCTGTGTTTGTGTGTACCCTGTATATTGTGGCAGGATCAAATTTTTATAATTTAAAAACTGATTTCGCCAATTTTTAATAAAGCGGTCGTCAATTTTTATTTTTGCATTAAAAAAAATCCCAGACTGAGTAATCACATGGAATATGTAGATCTTTTGTACCCTTAACACATTACAGTTTTTAAAATATCTCTGCGATCTGAGCCATGCCCCGGGCCTTAAAATGACTCCCGGATCCGTCCGTCCGATTTTTGTGTTCTTAGTTTACTTCAGTGATTAAAATAAGAACCTGCAAAAAAATTAATTAAAATTGGGCAACTTTTGAATTTCCTAAAATAAATTGAATGTATTTAGTATTTGTTTTAATTTATTCTTATCTAGGCTTGTGTAATGAAGAAAGGACAACGGTTTTTCTATCCAAAAACCATACCTCGAGAAAGAGAGCCCATGACTCATGCTTATCTAGTGGTAATCTTTGCCATAATTGCCGGTAAATATTTGCTTTTATTTTGCAAACGGTTATCTAAATTTATTTATCATATTATACAATATTTTTTTAATTATATCTCAAGTTTTGCAACGAGGTATCTCGTTTTTCAGGTCATCTTTATCTCAGCAATGACAAAGATTCTATTATTAGTAAGTATTTAATTTTATATATTATATATTTTAGACAGTAAATCAGTTACCACTTTATATAATCTTGACACTACAATTGTGATAAGCTTTATATCTTATTAGTCCAATAACTGAAGACCTGAAAGTACCCAAAGCTGTAAATAAATCTGTACACTTTTCATTTGCGACGCAATTCTTAGGTCTTCGCGAATGCTTTTGAGCGAGAAAAAGTTTATCACGGTTCCGACGTGGGAACCCGCTGAAAATGGCCCCCAAAGTCCCAAAAATGAGTTTCCCGCGAATATCTGCCAAAATATGGGAATTAGAGAATTTTTGTTCAGACAAAAAATAAAGATCTCCTCGAAATTTATAAAAATGGTCCTTACCATTTTTTTCGCAACACCAATATTTTTCGCAAAAACGGCCGTCGAAAAATCCATAACATTCCACACTGGATATATGTCATTGTGGTAGTAGGCTAAAAAATGCAGATGGGCAAAACAATTTTTTATCAAAACGCAAGAAAGATGATAAAGGAAATTTTCTGGGATCATTGAACACTTGCTAAGGTCTCATTATAAAAAGAAATGTTAATAACAAACCATTTTTTTTAAATATCAATAAATTAATAAGATACTCTCAAAATATTGTGAAAAAAACTTTGACCGCTTTTTTAAATTTTCTAGAAAAATCAGAATAGACCCAAACTCATATGCAATGATAGGTACGGGTTTTTCCATTCCGATGAACTTTCAATGATTAAAAAATGTTCATTATTGCCCGAGTAATGGAACAATTCGTCCGCCCGCTTATAAGTGAATCCATGAAGATAGCGGCATTCTAGCGGTAGAGCGGCAGCTGGTTAGAAGGGACTTTTGGGCGCGGTTATTTCGAAAACAATTATAAGGGCCATTTTTGTAGATTACAAGGTGATCTTCATTTTTTGTCCGAACAAAAATTCTCCAATTCGCATATTTTTGCAGATATTAGCGGGAAACCCATTTTTCGGGCCTTGATGGGCCATTTTCAGCCCTTTCCCACCTGTTAAAGTTGATAGACCTAAGAATTGCGCCACAAGGAAAAAATGTACAGATTTATTTACAGCTTTTACCCGTCATTTACTGGACTATATTGATTTTTAATTTGTGATAAAACAGCTGGCGCAAATCACTCGATAGAATAAAAAGAAATAAATAATGGAAAGTTGGATATGTTAAAAAATAAGGTCTAATTCGGACAGTACATTTTTTGGCCACTTATTCTAATTGAAATTTTTTTTGTCTATGCCGAATTTTACCTTTCCCAAATTATAACCCCGGAGTCAAAGACTTCTCAGAATACAGACGCTTTTATTTACACTAGCAACAGTGGCGTAGCTATGTAACTAAGGGCCCTGGACAAATAGGTAACTGGGGCCCTATCTATATTGGTTAAAATATAAATACTTTTAAGGTGCCGAACTACTTAATTTTAAGCTTTTTATCTTTAGCTGCAGTGCAGTGTATTGCAGTAGATAATAAACTGCTCAACAAAAAGATCGTACCGTTTAATTTTTAGACCCATTTTCAAACAGCTGTAACTTTTTTAAAAATTAACTATCTTTTATTTCTAAAACAAAGTTTAAAACCGCGTTTCTTCTACTTTAAGCTGTATTGCATTTAGTTTTGGTAAGATAAATATTATCATGATGTACAGGGTGATATAGAGTGCTGCAAAAAAACAAAAAATTCGAGTGTGTCCCATTTTAGTGGTAATTTTTTTTGGTAGTTATAATATGGGTTGTTACCAAAGTCATATCAATTTCTCTAGACGTTTATGCCAGTTTTTGAATTGAGGACCTCTGGCTTGCGATACACTTCTAAACGTCAAATTTTGGTAATCAATTCTTTAAAAAGCTATAACTGGAAAATGGATTAACGGATTTCAACGAGTGTTTCATATTCGGAAAGCTCATTTCATGTGGATTTTTTATGTCCTAAGCACATATCGATAGGTTATAATTTTATGAGTATACGGTGCCAACAAATACCAAAAACGTAGCTGATTTAGAAATCCTAAATATAGGGTAAATTATTGAACGCCAAAGGGACCATATGTGTGTATTTTGTTTTAAAAATGGCCAAGTTGAAGTTTGTGTCAAAATTTTCAAACGATTTCTACCGTTAATCGATTTATGCTGTTTAAGTGTCTGTAAACTTATTCAGCAAAATTGCGTCGTTATTATGGCATTAGGTCTGAATGGTAGGAATTCCAACAACGTCTTAAAGTTTTAAACATTTTTAAACATAAATTAGGGTATTTGGTGTTGTACACCATGATATACGGAGTAATCAACAAAGTGCTTTCAAAAAATTTAAATGTTTAATTTTGTGCCATTTTGGATAGCAAAATGTTTTACTTATTAGAATAATATTGTTTTTTCGATATTCCTAGACGTTTTTGCAAGTCTTTTTTATTAAAATCCTAGATGAATGTAAATTTAGGATTTCCCAGTAATCCATTTTACACATGTTTTAATAAACGTTAAATAAAAAGATTCTCGTTAGATATTTTTTATAAATCTCAATTGCGTAAAATTACATTTAATAAACAATATTAAAAGGCTGTCGCTTTTCTGGCTCGTCCGCAGCGACCCTCTTGGCGGTAATTTGGACTACCATGTCACTAATTCCGCAATGTTCGGTATAGTACGGCCTTGTTGACGTAATCTGCTTAATATTAAAATTATTAGGCATGTAACTCCTTTAATACATTTTGGTGTCTAAAAACTTAACCGCACTATAGTTCGTAGTTCATTTTTGCTTAGTTTTGCCATTTTTAAAGAGTAAAATTACCTCTACAGAAGACAAAAAGTTTTGTTTGACTTACAAACTGTTTTATCACAATGACATTATTCCATCGTTGCTATAGAAACGTATCGCTGCTATAGATAAATTCAATGTATCAAGTAAACATTTTTGTTTTTTGTAGAGGTAATTTGACTCTTTGAAAATGGCAAAACTTAAATCAACTAAAAAATATAGTGCGGTAAGATTTTGGACACCGAAATGTACTAAAAAGAGTTTCAAGCCTAACAATTTTAATCTAGAACATGTTGCTCAAACAAGGCCGTTCTGTACCTAATGTTGCGGTAATTATGGATACCATAATAAATTTGAAAGCACTTTGTTGATCACACCGTATATCATGGTGTACAACACCAAATACCTAATTTATGTTTAAAAATTTTAAACTTTAAGACGTTGTTGGAATTCTACATTCAGACCTAATACCATAATAACGAAGCAATTTTGCTGAATAAGTTTACAGGCATTAAACAGCATAAATCGATTAATAGTAGAAATCGTTTCGAGATATTGACACAAACTTTAACTGGCAATTTTAAAACAAAACACACACATATGTCCTTGACGTTAAAATTTCTATATTTAACTAAATCAGCTAGTTTTTGTAATTTTGGCCTATACTCATAAAATATAATCTATCGAAAGTGCTTGGGACATAAAAAATCTACATGAAATGAGCTTTCCGAATATGAAACACTCGTTGAAATCCGTCAATCCATTTTCCAGTTATAGCTTTTTAAAGAATTGATTACCAATATTTGACTTTTAGAAGTGTACCGCAAGCCAGAGGTCTTCAAAAACTGGCATAAACATCTAGAGATATTGATATGACCTTGGTAATTACCCATATTATAGCGACCAAAAAAAATCACCACTGAAATGCGACACACTCGAATTTTTTGTTTTTTTGCAGCACTCTATTGATCACCCTGTACATCATGATAATATTTATCTTACTAAAACTAAATGCAATACAGCTTAAAGTATAAGAAACGCGGTTTTAAACTTCGTTTTAGATATTCAAAAAAGTTAATTTTTAAAAAAGTTACAGCAGTTTGAAAATGAGTCTAAAAATTAAATGGTACGATTTTTTTGTTGAGCAGTTTATTTAGATAAAAATATCACAATTTATAGCAAAGGTGTTTTCTTGTTTCTACACTCGTGTTTCGTACACTCCAGAAATTTACCTGAAATATTCCCTTTCGTACACTGAATTATTTAATCAATTTTATGCTTCTCGTTTCGTACACCGACCATTGTGACGACCCAAATAACCAGTCAAAAAAATTAGTTTAGTCAAGAAGTGTGTTTCCTGCATAAAATAGTTAAAAGGCTTCGAAAATTATGAGCGATAGCTCATTTGACGCGGAATGCAAATCTGAGAAAGGCTTTTTGAGGATTATATTTGCCAATAAAAATTGCAATTGTTATTACAAAAAACGAAATAAAAAAAGCCATTTCAATTTTTGATGATAACTCAAAAACAATAAGAGATAGCGAAAATTGCAAAAAAGATCCTTGAGGAGGAGGAAATTTCCGATAAAAAAGTCTCAACTCCCCGAGTTCTATCTCCATTATTTATAATTTTAATTTAACGCTAAAAATGGGCCTCCGTGCGATATTTCTAGTTGCGCGCACGGCGTCAAAACCGAGTACACTAAATATTTGTTTTACGGTATTAAATATTTATTGAAAAAATTTAAAAATATTGTTTATTTAGAACACTTTAAAGAATTTATTTCCGTTGAAAATTTATCCTAAAGTTAATTTTACAATAAGCTATACAATTGTTAATTAACAAAATTGTTTCAAACTTTCGTCTTCGGTGTACATAAAAAAAAATGCTTAAATAATTGTCATATAAATTTTTCGCGTCGTGGAGCCCTTCTTTTATACATACCTAAAAAGATCACGCCATAAAAGTTTAAAAATTTTAAATCCTTTGTTTATAGTAATTTTATAACTTTGACAATATTACTATGATTTTTTATTTTTTGCCAAAAAATCAAATTATAAACAAAGGGTTGAATTTTTTAAAACTTTTATGGCGTGATCTTGTTAGGTATGTATAAAAGAAGGGCTTCACGAAGCGAAAAATTAAACGACAATAATTTAAACGATTTTTTTTTGACAATTGTCTAACTTGTTAAAAAAATAACTTAGCCCGTTTACCCTAATAAAATATTTAGTGTTACGTACTCGGTTTTGACGCCGAGCGCGCAACCAAAAATTTCGCACGGAGACCCATTTTTAGCGTTAAAATAAAATTATAAATAAGGGAGATAAAACTCCGGAAGTTGGGACTTTTTTATCGGAAATTTCCTCCTTTTCAAGGATCTTTTTGCAATTTCCGCTATCTTTTATGGTTTTTGAGTTATCATCAAAAATATTCTAAGACGTTTTTTGGATGACCTATGTATCGAACACCGCGTCTATATTCTTAGAAGTCGTTGGTTGCAATTTAAATGTATGCTGTAACCAAATGATTAAAAGAATAATTTCTAATCCCTAGCACAATTTATTCGGAATAAAAATGTGGTCTTAATATACAATTTTTTTTAGGTGTGTATGCATTTACACTTGCTTTTTACTTTTTCATCCTTCTGTGCTACAGACTAATTATTTTTATACATGAGTTAAGGCAGAGTCATTCTCGATATGAAGATAGCTATTTAAGCATTTTAAAGGCAGCTTTTAGCTTTAACATCGGTGGTCTGGTTGTTCTGCCATGCCTCCTATATATTGTATATTACTTATCTCGACATGGTTGGCCTTCTTTCGAAAAGGAATTTTGGTTCAATATTGCATTCTTGTTTTTCCTGCATAAGATGTTTGATTTGGTAAGTCAGAATGTTTTTCTCTTTATGGCATATAAACTGCGCCTGCCAAAAAGTCTGCAACATATGGGCATTTTATATTGAATGACATATGGAAAACTTAGATTTGGCATCAGGTTTTGCTTGCCCCAGAATCATAAATGCCTTTATCATAGTTTAAAGAATATACAATATATAAGTTAGGTCACTTGCATATAAACCTTTGATATTTTGGTTTTAAAGACACCGTGCGGCGTCTTCGCAGATCGCGAACCGACAAAAAAGTTTCAGGGGATATTTGTGTAAATGATACCAATTTATTCAAGCGTTTCCCCTGATCGGGATTGTTAGGGAACGTGGAGTAGATTTTTTATTATTTGAATGATTATTACGATAATATAAGCATAATGTTGATAATATTTGATTATGGTCGAAGTCACTGTATATAAATGTTAAATTTTTTTCTCTGTTAGCTATTAATAATTATCCCCAGAACTAAAAATCGGGAAGGTATCTACCCCGGGTAAATTTTAATAAGTAAATAATAATAAGTAAAATCGTAACCGTACTTTTGAATATTTTTATATCTGTTATATATTTTTTTCATATTTTCTATAAGAGAAACAAAAATAGATTCTTGAAAACCAATATTTTATGGATATTTATTTGATTTTTTCCATCGATCGGATTCTTAATTTGTTTGAATTTTCAAAGTCCCAAATAAATAGACTTTTTAAGCAAAACATTACAATGGTATGATTTTTCTTAAAGCCATATGTGTCCTGTTTGAAATCCCGTTGGAAATTTAAAAATCGGTTGTTTAGAAAAATAGTTGACGGTTTGGTTGTTTTAAGTACCTACCTATAGCTATCCAAATCAATTTTTAACCAACTATTTCTTGATAACGTTGAATTTGCTCTTCACCATTCTCTTGGGCATAACAAAACGAAAAAATTCGAGTACTTATAAGTTAGATTACTGCTTTCAAAACGATTTTAAGCGAAAAAATCCCGTGGGGTTTGTAGTTTACAGGTAAAAAAATGGGTTTATAGTTCTAGGGTTATTTTATCATTACAAATGAGCAAATAAATTATCTATCTATCTATCTATTGTATAATGTAAAGCAAAATAGAAATTTATTGTAAACATCTAAAAAGGTCGACCAGACTTTCACGGATAATTAATGGGTCACTAGCCAAATGTGTAGATATGCACAATTTTTATTTGTGTATTAGGAGTGCAAAATGAAATATTGCAGCTGTTTTTTATCTTGAGATAGTCCACGAAGGGCGAAGGCCTAAATACTAACGTCCCGTGGGTGTCTTAAGTGTGGTAAGATGAAGTCTATTGACACGAGACCTAAATACTTGTGGATTTGGAGAAGGCAAAACTTCTGGTGGCAGTAGGTTCCACAGTCTGGACACTCTAGGGATAAAGGAACTAACAAAGTGGGAACTTCTGGGCCTCTCAAGCTAGACTGTAAAAGAATGCATAAAAACGACACTATGTGTCGCTCTATTGGGAGCTGTCATGCGTGAAACCATACTGGCCAACTTCTTAAAGCAGAAGCTGTAAAAATATCTATAAAAAGCGACAGATTCTCTACAGCTCGCCGGTGGGCAAGAGAAGAAGGCTTTCCTGTAAGCATGGAATCCTTAATAGGATGAATAGCCCTTCCCTGAATGAAATTTTGACATTGTGCTAGCGTATAATTAGCAAATTTGTGGAACTCAGTGAATTCCAAAGCACTTTACTGAGCTTTACATTTGTGAAAGTGTAATATATTTTTAATAAAAATACCAATAAAATAGTCTAATCTATATGATTTATAGTAATATGGTCCTTTGGGCATCTAA
Organism: Listronotus oregonensis; assembly: GCA_019359885.1. Classification (NCBI taxonomy): domain Eukaryota; kingdom Metazoa; phylum Arthropoda; class Insecta; order Coleoptera; family Curculionidae; genus Listronotus; species Listronotus oregonensis. Next base: position 222,295 of record JAHBCN010001333.1, on the reverse strand, counting down.
AAAGTGATAAATCGCCTTTTATTTTACTTTCACAATTATCCACTGAACAAATATTATTACCAGCCTAATCAACAACTTTTTAGGGACACGATATACCAAAGCACACGGTTACAGCAAAACAATTTCTGGCGCACTGCATATCAGTCGGCTTCACACCATAGACTGGTACGAATATATTGTAAGAGGGGTGCTTTTTAAGAGCCGCCACGAATGTTGCAACGCATATATTGTATATTCTATGTCTTTACTAGATGAAAAGCCTGTCTCCGCCAGGCGAGAGACAATATTAAGTAGCCTCTGTCTCCGTAAGACGCCTTCCGTACGGCTAACGGTAAAAAAACACTTTTTTGCTCCTATTTTTATTCCGGGGCGAAATTCAAAAAACGGGCTTCGTTAGGCCTGCGTTAGCCACTGCTAAATACTACCACTGTGCCAAATTTCATGATTTTAGCTCAAGCCAAAACTTCAGAATCACGTGGACAGACAAATAAATATATATACCTACCTACATATAAATATATCCACATTAGCAAATTATATATATAGATGTTACTATATGATGTGCTTGACAGAAATATTAATATGTTTGTGGATATATTTTAGAAAAAAGGATTAAAGTGGAAAATATGTATTTATCTGTTATAGGTGTGGTTAATATAAACTGTGCATTAAATTTTTACTCTTCCAAGGTCCAGTTTTTATTTTTCACATAAAAATAAGGAAAAGAATTCAAATAATAAATGAATTGTCTTACAATACGTATCTAATCGATAAGTGTTTTGAATTAGATTTGATCAACTCTTATTGATTAACAAATAGGAAATAAGGAAAAATATCTTAATCATAGTAGGTTGTGAAAATGTACATACTGGTAAAGAACTGTTTTAAATTTGACAGGTAATGGAAACTACGTGACAACTTTTACTTAGGTTTTGGTTCTGAGCAAGCAAAATCTGATGCTCGAAACAAGTCATTCAATGAAAAAACATCCCATATAATGCATAGTTTTCTTCGAGGCTGTATACAGAGTGATTAGAACTTTGTTGTGTTACTGATAAACCCCACAGAGTGTAAAAAGTTTTTAAGAAAAGTAAATGGGGTTCATCAGTAACCCAACAAATGTTGTAATGATACACAACTGTGAGATTGTCCTTTTTTAACACTTTAAATTTTACTCACCTCATTTGATGATCTCTAAGTGGTAATATAAATATTTTTAGTACAGACAATTAGCATTGCGTTTTATGGCAAATTTCAAGATTATTCGATATTTTTGTCTATAAGTATTTTTAAATTTATTTTTGTTGGCTTAATTACTTAAAGCCAATACACCCGTCAAATTCTAAGAATTAGTGTAGAAACACTCTGTATAACCACGTATGTTTTTACTAAGTTTTTTAAATATACGGGAGGGTTGAAATATAATTCGCGATGTCACGAACCTTACAAATTAGTGTTGGTAGCGTCAAAAAATAAACATCCATTCCCTTCTGCATTACCAAAAGGTTTGTACAAGAGAAGAACCCATATTATTTACTATGAAACAAAACAGTGACGTGTTGAATTGTACGGAGCTTTTTAGCCGATACCAAGATGAAGGTGATGATTTTTTAAATTCCTTACTTACCTGCGACGAACACGAAACCTGAATTTGCCATTTTACGCCAGACTTATTTTTAGAATCGCGCCTCTCAAAACCGAAAAAGCCAAAAAGGTGGCATTTTGCTGGACGATAAAGCTCTATTTGATACTGACTACAAATGGCCTCGAAAAAATGCATTGGAATGTTCTACATCCACCTTATAGTCCAGATATATCATCATGTGATTTCTATCTCTCTGTTTCGGTAAAATAGGCACTTGGCGGTTCATATATTAGGTGGCTTTGCGTCCAACTAAAAACATTTTATTAAAGAGGCATTGTAAAACTCCCACAACGATGGCAAAAGTGAGTAAACTTGAAGGGTGAATAATTATTAAAGTTGAATTAAAAGTTGCCATCTTTAGGCTTAATAAAAATTTAAAACAAATACAGCTAATACAGAATTAATCATTTATAACTACTAAATTAAGTATACTAATTGTACGAAATTTTAGGAAGTTTATATAAATGATATTTTAAGTTGGAAAAATCATATTGAACAACTCAGAAGTTGCATATCACCATTGATAGGAATTTTATTTAAAATGAGACATTATATCAAAAAATATCTATTTTTCGTTAATTTATTCAAAAATACCTGGAAGTATCCAAAGCTGTAAATAAATCTGTACAGTTTTCATTTGTGGTGCAATTCTTAGGTCTTTGCGGATGCTTTCAAGCGAGAAAAAGTTTATCACGATTCCGACGTGGGAACCCGCTAAAAATGGCCCCCAAAGTCCCAAAAATAAGTTTCCCGCGAATATCTGCCAAAATTTGCGAATTAGAGAATTTTTGTTCAAACAAAAAATGAAGATCACCTCGAAATCTACAAAAATGGTCCTTAC